>WBMZ01012721.1:37734-70892 GCA_013400975.1 Atrichornis clamosus
GCATCTACCCCTGGCACAGGTAAGCGAGCGCCAGTCCCCACAACCCACCCTACCGCATCTACCCCTGGCACAGGTAAGCGAGCGCCAGTCCCCACAACCCACCCTACCGCATCTACCCCTGGCACAGGTAAGCGAGCGCCAGCCCCAGCTGTGCCCCAGGGAGCCCTGCCCGGCAAGGGACAACAGGCTCCCTGTCAGCGATCCTGCTCTCTAATTAGCTCTGCCAGGCGGCTCCTCTGCGGGCCTGTCATTAGTGTGAAAGCCGGAGTCTGCTATAAATCCAGTGAGGTCAACGATTTACGTGCTTGCAGCGACAGGAGAATTTGCTCGATGCTGTCTGTTTCAAGCAACAAATAAAACAAGAAAAGGGGCACTGCCACAAGCTTTCCTGAACGACAGAAGCACTCCCAAGACCAGCTGCTCCTTTCCCCCACTGTACACCGAGCGTAGGTTTTGCTAGAGAGGGAGCAAAGAATTTGTTATGGGAAAACATAAGAGAGGTGCAAAACATAGGTATATAAAACAGTGTGAGCTGACTACCTTCTAAATACTTCAGTCTTTAAAGGATGTTTCAGGTCAGAGTCTGACTTCAAGCATGCCACTCTTAGCTAAAAGAGCAGCCCTAGACACCAAATCATGGCAGCATCCCCCTCCCCTGCAATGCTGGGCTGTGGTCACAGAGACCTGCTGACAGTTTCAGACACTGATATTGTTCCCCTTTCATTTTTTAAAAGACAGATTTCTCAAAGGGGAAGGGAATGAATTCCAAAACCACCTCCAGAACAAGGAAAAATATCTTCTTAAATGAAATTTTCTTTTTTTTAGTAAACTGAGAGTTGCTGAAGTTTTGTTCCTCCTTTTTCATAACTCCACCACCTTCTGATGCCTTTTTCATTACCACCTGTGGTTGTTTGGTTTCCAAGGTTGGGAAACGGGACAGTTTGATGAGCAGCAAGCATGTGCATAGCTGTGGAATCAGGATGCTGTGCAGCCAGCAGTGCTGCTCCCACCAAAGGTCGTGGTTTCTCAGTGTCATTACCGTGCACCTGTACTGCCAGCTCTGCTGTGAGGACCTGATGCAGGGGAAAATAATGGCTTCCCTGACCATTTGGTCCTGTCCCCATTGGGGTCTGTCAACACCTCCTATTTTGGCAGAAGGCAGCATTAGCAGTTCTGTGCATTCACCTGTCCTGCCTTTGCCTCAGCCCAACAGTGTTTGACTTCTCACTAGAGGGGAAAACTTTGGAGCTTGTAGCACCAAAACTGTAGCATTGCTGAACTCTTCTGCCACCTGGGAGAGCTGAGCTGGGAGTGGAGCTGACATCCAGTGGCTCTAGGTCCTCCTCTGCCCCCACCTCTGACCCACGTGCGTGGCACTTTGGAGGTGATGAATGTCACCTCACCTTGCTTTGTGCCTGCTTCCTGTGTGGTGGTGGTAGGGTTAACCACACTGTTGTCTTATATGGTCATTTGAATCCCCTGACGCTTCCTCAGAGGGCCAAAAATAAACTCAAGCCGAGTGAGCAGCTGAATCCAGCGCAGAGCAAGCCGTGGCCATCTGCTTTTATTCAAAGCCCTGACCGACAGGCTTTCTCGCTTCGTCTCTTGGATGTGTGTCTCTGCTTCTGCCTCAGCATGACCTGTTTCTCCTATTCGGAGTATTTCTCCTTATTTCATTCATGTCATCGCCACTCCAGATTGGCGGCCCAGCAGACAGGCCGTGCTCAGCCATCCAGCTCGGGGGCAGCCTGGGGGGTCAGGCGAAGGTACGACAGCAGCCTGTTCAGCACATCCCAGTCCGTGTAAGTGTCTCCCTCTTCCTCTCCTGCTTTCCCCTGCAGTCAAAACAAGCCTTGCTACCCATTCTTCTCCTGAGACATCTCTTCTGGGTGGTGGTGGTGTCTGGTGGGGGGAAATGGTGGTGTTCATCTGCAGGAGGTCTCGCTGACACCTGCGCCACACCCTCGCTGCACTCCTGCTCTTCCTCCCAACCTCCCAGCTACCCCAGACCGTGCCCACGCTCTTGCAGGTGACCCACCTCAAACCTCCTTTGTTCTCTTCTCCCCCTTCATCTCTCTCCATCCCTCCAGTGTACACGTCCTGGGGACTCCGGGTCAGTCAGTAGCTCTGAGGTGACAAGGACAGCAGGGAAGGGAGAACTGTGCTGTCTGTGGTTTATTTATACAGGGCTCACTTATTAACAGGATAGTTGAGGCAGGCAGGTGCTGATAGTAACTGCGTTGGTATTAAGTTCAGGGTTCAGCAACAGGGAAGAACAGAGGGAAAAATGTATCACAGTATATAAACAAGGTGAGAAAGTCCAATCCTTCAAAGTAAATATTCTATAAATGTTCCCAAGATGCCATGCCTGTTCCCAGCCAAACCTGTGCTGTCCCACCACTTTGAGGAGGCCTTACCTGTCCAAGGAGGAAACTAGCTTGACTGACTCTGACTGGCCATGTTTTGCTGTTTGCAGAGGCTGCAAATAACCGTAGTTGAACACAGTCATGGATGAGGAAAGCAGACAGTGGCCCAAGCTCTGCCCCAGTGCCTGTGCGTAGTGGAAACGTCTGGACCATGACGGGTTTATTACAACTTTCTGCAGGGCAGAGTAGATACATGCACCTGCCCTTAGCTATCGGATGACAAGAGGAAAGTGTGATAGCCATCACTTCCCTGTGTCCTGCAGAATAGAAATTCCCTGCCATTTTTATCTACCCAGTTCAAATCTACTTTGTTTCATCTGTCTTACAAGTCCCTCCCTGGGACTGCACAGTTGCAGTGACTAACCTTCCATTGCTCTTGTCCCTCACCCAGCTCTACAATCTCCCCCACCTTCCCCTGCATCCTGGCTGATCCAGGCTCTGTTCCTGGCCCTCCACTGGCATTGCACTCCCTGATATTGTGAAAATCTCTTTGTGCTACAACATGAAACCTTCCTTATCCCTGTCACCTGCCAGCTCCCCTTGGCCACACTAAAATCACATCCTCTCAGTAAGTGCTCTGCGCTCCTTGCATGCCTCTCTGCTCTCAGGTGAGAGCAAAAATATGGCTGGTAAGTCTTAAGAGAGCGCAATGGCACGACTGTTTTATAGCCCTAGTCTCAGAGCTAGGCAGGGATGATATTTGGCTTCACCTGGGGAAGTGTTATTCCTTCATGCTGTCTGCATTTCTCCAGGCTGTCAGGAAAAGAAGGAGCTTCTTGAACATTTCTGTGCTCCACTGAACCTCTTCTTCAGCACTCAGAATTGACCTTACCATACATCCCATCTGCAAAGAGTATTTATTATCTTGCCTACTAGTCTTTGAAATGCAGTAATTCTTTTGAGTTGCCTATAAGGTTAAGATTTCATCAGATTTTCAGACTTCTTCTGGAGTTTCAGTACTTGTTTTTTCTATATCTGATGAAATCCAAGCAGCAGAATGTGGTGAGTTTTTTTAAAAGCCAGGCAGAAAACAAGGATTTCACATGAAGATTCATTAAACTTTCTGTTCTGATCTGGAATTCTCTTGGCTAAAGCATCTACAGCCTGATCCAGCAAACCCCCTCATCTTACTCAGGAATCATCTAAGGTCAAGGAACCCAACAGAAGTTTGCTTCATTCAACATCTGAGGGCTTAAGCAGAATACTAACTGATTCTTCACACATTTTTAACCCTACCACAGATCTGAGGTACCCTCCTGCTTTCACTGAGGCCCCAGATAATGTAATTCACCTTGCACTTGCTGTGTGCCAGCCCCACGCACAGGCTCCTGCCATGGCCCACCTGGCATGCAGTAACTCATTAAGCACCAGTAATTATATCATGTGCCCCAAGCCTAAGGTCACAGCCCTACATGTGTAACATGAGCCTTTGCACAGAACAACAGATGGTTTCAGCAGCCTTGTGCCAGAGGTGTTGAAAGATGAAGATCCCCCACCTCCGCCTCCTCTCCCAGCCAAACATGCCAATAGTTGCTGTCAGCTACCTTCCACGAAATGCTCAAACACCTGTAGAAAAATCTATTATATGTACACAAGTAGCAATTTTAGGTTTAGTCCGCAGGGTACTCTAAGCAGAATGGACATACAGCAGTGTCCCTGGGACATCTGCCCAGCAGTTACCCGAAGGTCAGTCTATTCCTCCTGGGAGGGCTGTGGCCAGGACAGCAGCTGCCTGTTCTAGCTGTTATCTTCTCAGGCAAAATGCCTGGCCTTGTGTCCCATATCTCTTCCCATTCTAGTGTTGCTATTTTTGTGACCCTACTGTCTTGAAATCACTGCTTCCAGCTATAGAGAAGGAGCAAGTGGCACCAAGTATTTCACCTGGGAAATGGGGTCTTTTCCCATTCTCTGGAACAAGTGTTGAGATCACCTGTTCCACTCCATGCCTCAGAAAAGCAGCTAGGTGACTTCTTTCAATGCTAATATCAGTGTTTATGGCACACATTGTGTACCTCTGGGCGAACTGAAATTAGTGCAGCCTGTGTGAGTTTCAGGCTGTTGGTCTGTCCAGTCCCTGCAAGGCAGTGGAATCCAGTGCTGCTCCTGTAACTCGCACTAAATGCAGAGGTTGTACCAGTATACTGCTTTGTGAGGACTCCTGTGCTGACCTGCCCATATTTTTCTGTCTCTGATCTTGCTCTATTGTGGTATTTTAGACTTTCTTCCTGTCATAACTGGAGTTTCGGGTTGTTCCCATCATCACTACCCTGCATGACCTTCATCACATGCTGTATTACTACCCTGGTGATGCTGATAGTCTGAGACGCACTTCTCTCCTTCATCTCTCTGATTCACGACTGCAAGTTTTTCTCTGTAGAGTTAGTTCAAACCATAAATGCTCCTACGTTTTCTGCAACTTCTTGTTCCCTTCTCTGAAAGTATAGCCCCCGTCCATTTTTTGCAAGTCCCCGTTCAAACCGTCAAAATGCTTCTTAGCAGTGTTGGCTGTTCCGGAGCTTAGTCATTTAGTGCATCAAAATAACAAAGCTGGGGCTGCCTTAGGCCAGCACAGCTCAGTAGGAGCACAAGCAGATGCCAAGCCTGGAAGGCACGGCCCGCCAGCCTGCACAGAGCTGCTGTCCACCACGGGCAAGGGTCCTGCTTGCCTTTGCTGCAGGTGATGAGCTCCCCAGCTCCCTGCCTCTGCCACACTGCCGGCAGACCTGGGTGGGGTGGAAGGAGGGCAGCAGGCGCTGCTCCGGGTACTGCTGACCGGGGGCACAGTGACTCTCAGGCAGTGCTGGGACTCCTGCTCTGTGGGGAGACCCACAGGAGCTCTCACTGCTGCTCTGCAGGATTGATGTGCCCCGATCAGCCCTGTTCTACAAACACTCTTACAGAGCTTGGAGAAATAGGTTGCTGCCTAGAGGGTGCAGAATGCATGCTTGGCAGAGGAATTTGAGTGGGGGGATTTTTTTCAATCCTCCCTGAATGAGGAAAGGAGAGCCAAGACCCAACATCCCAATATTCACCTGGTCTACCAGAGCTCTCCCTTCTTCATAACTGGAGTGGCTAAATTCTGAAACCAGGATTGTGTGAGGAAATAAGAAGTACCTCGAAAATACAAGAGTAAGATTTATTGATAATTTCTGTTAAAGCCACCTGCAAATCAAATTAAAAATTTCTTCAAGGATGAACAGGGGCAATTCTCTTCAAAGTCGATCTTATTTAAAAGATCTTATATGGAAGCACCATGCCACATGGGACAGCAAGGTGATGTAATTATCACAGTCATGGACACTCCACAGTGTATAGAGCAAGGGCAGGGCTAGTCTTCCACAACTCCAGATATCTAAAATATAAGTGTTTGTATCAGAGATTAGTTATACTTACACTTCCCTTACACTCTGAGGAGAGAGATCAGTCCCTGTGATTCAGGGAGATCAGACAGTGATTCTTCTGATCCATTGACAATGACAAAATTAGAGAAGACAAATTTTACCTTTACAGGCCCTATAGCAGACACTTTAGGGCCACAAATACTTGCTGTATAGGCTGCAGGGCTTCACTGCTTTGGCTAATGATACAGTGATGTTGCTGCAAAAAGCAGAGGGGGGAATGCACCACCACAATAATGAAGGAAGCAGTAATCAAGTTTTAATCTTGTTTTAAAGAGAACTTGACCCTGTAGTGGCAGCAATCAAGGATGGAGATGAAAAAGCTGTATGCAACATGATGAAATCAGGAAAAAACCTTTCTGAACCAAATAAGGATGGCTGGATACCCCTCCATGAAGCTGCATACTATGGCCAAGTGGGTTGCCTGAGCCTGTTGCAAAAAGGTCAGTGAAGTTAGAATGAATTAATTACAAAAGGGAGAAGAACAACATGAATAAACTAAGAAGCAGCAGTATTCCAATCCTGGCCTGGGTCTGTGTGTGAAACTTTTTTCCAGCCTCTCTGACTGTATATTAATTTAGCCTCCTCTTGGAAAAACAGGTTTCCAGACTCTAAAAGTTAGAATATTTGGGAGAAAGTGATATTAGGATAGATCCTGCCAAGCCCTGGATTTCTCACACTAAAGCCATGAAGCTGAGCTCTCTACTGTTGTGAGCTGCTTAGCTGCTGCAGCTGACAGGAATTACCCCACTTCCCCCTGGGGGAAGATCTGACCCAGCATCTCTTTGCTGATGCTTGAAGGTGATTAACTACTGTAGATTGTTTTCAAACTGCTGCTGAAGAGCAGTTACTCAACAATTTTATGCAGCACTAGTGGCCATAGCTGAACATTTTAAGTTAAACTGAAGACAGATTTAGATACTTAGTCTGAGTTACAGTAACTTTATAGAAAATTCCTAGCTTACATTGCTTATGGAAAAGAAATAAACAAGAAAAACTTACTTAAAACTCCAAGGACGTAGAAAGGTGATGATGCTGCAGATCCTTGTGCACTACATGCCACAGTGACTTTGGGCTCCCCGTTCCTTCCCAGCGTACCCCGGCACCATCGACCAGCGCACCCTCAATGAGGAGACAGCTCTCTACCTGGCCACCAGCCGGGGCAACCTGGACTGCCTGCTCACCCTGCTGCAGGCTGGGGCTGAGCCTGACATCTCCAACAAGGCCAGAGAAACACCACTCTACAAAGGTGAGTAGCTGCTTTTCCATGGATGCTGAGCTCTTTTGGCACCACCAAGGCAGAACTGCAGGATCATTTGTGATGAGGGGCTGAAAGTCAGTGATCAGCTCCTGTTTTCCACTTCCCTGTGGTAGTCCTCTATCTCCTACGTCTGACCTGCCATGCCATGGCTTTCTTCTCATCCGCAACAGAGACAGGATTAGCGGCTGTCCTGCAGGATGTGGGCTGTGATGTGGTGCTGAGGGTGGGGGTGAGATGCTCCATGGGGCCTAAGCACAGGCTGTCTGCACAATGTCCCAAACTTACAGAAAGCTGGAAAGTGAAGGAATGCGTATGCTTTGCTAAACAGTAGATCTGAGTAGCTGTTAGATGTGGGAGTACAGTAACTGTAGACATGCCAGTGATTCATACACTGTGTGGGTCAGGCCACACTGTGTGCTATGGGAGAGTCATATAGTTATACACAATTCAGTGAGGTAAAGTATTTAACACAGACTTATTACTTTGCTGCTGGTTGAAGATAACACTTTCTTTCTTTAGCAGACTACCAATACATCCATGATATCACAAAGATTCAGTGGAGACAATCTCTCACACCTTCACGTCCATGCTCCTTTGCTCCTGCCATGACAGTTTGTAGCACTCTGAAACATTAAAAACACATATTATTGGTTAAAACAGCAATCTTGCCTCATACTTTGGGTGCCTAGCATTAGAGCTGCTCAGTTTAAAATGCTTTCGTTTTGAAATTCTGGCTTTTAGTTGACCAGGGGAAAGCTGTTCAGCTGTGCATTAAATGCACAGTAGTGGTGGTAGTAGTAGTAGTGCTCATAGTAATAATAATCACAACAATAATGATATGAAAACACCCTGTAGCCAGAGAAGAACTGTTAGTAAGAATGGGCTAGCCTTGATGCAGTATCTTCTAGTCTATCCTCCAACAACAAAAAAAAGAGTTAAAAAGCTGTCATAACAAAATAGTCATCCTGCACATGTAAGCAAATTAAATTCTGAAGAGCTATGGCTAGGTAATTACAAAAGTGTCTGATTACATGGTTGCTCTCAGTATATATAAGTGACGCCTGTTTATGGGGAAGGACGCCCTGGAGCTATCCCAATGGAAGACTCAAAACCAAAATGCGGGACCTCTTTGAGAAAAAGAGACAATTATTTCAAAGAAAAAAACTAATTGCTATGAAATGTGCAGGCCTCTCTTCTGTACATTGTTCAAAAAATGCTAATTGTGGTTTGTCAATATAGCTACTCATCCTATGTACCTTTGAGTTGGAATCCCACCATAAAAGTATATGGGAAGCCTCATGAATTGGGATTCAAAAAGCACTGGGACAAATTGGTAGAATAAAAATCAACAAAATGCTATTAATTATTAAGAAACTGTCTTTAGCTCAGGACGGTCCTGAACTATAAATTGTTTCAGGTTGAGAAAGTGCTACTGACTCACACAATTATTGTTTTCTAAGGATCCTTTTCTGGCTACTGTTGGTTTGAGCTTTTTTTATTATCTTGTCTATATGGAGCTGCAGTCCATGGCAGTATGATAAAGAACCAATTTGCACAGAATTTGGAAAGAAAGTGTTCAGGTCATGTGATTTCTGTAACATAGTTGTTCTTCATAAATTATTTCCTGCACCTTATCACCTCACTGTGTCACTGTGGCTTCCTGTTGGTACAAATGTGATGGTCTGGATTCCCCCCAGTACCAGACTTGGCACAACCCCTGCACAGGATGCTTAGCCAGGTCCCAGATGAAGATTGGCTTCACTGCCACATCCTTCCTGAGCCCCAGCCAGTGTCATCTGGCAGCAGCCTTGACCCTGTATAGACCTAAATGTATCTTTGGTCTTACTATGGCCTGCTTGTATTATATTGCCTTAGAGTACATGAAATGGGTACACAACACCCAGAATATTTTCAGAAGCGTGCCTTAGTCTCTCCCCTTTTTTCCAAAACAGCTTGTGAGCGCAAGAATGCAGAGGCTGCAAGACTCCTGGTGCAGTACAATGCAGATACCAACCATCGTTGCAATCGAGGATGGACTGCTCTCCATGAGGCTGTCTCCCGAAACGACCTGGAGATTATTGATATCCTTGTGAAAGGGGGTGCCAAGATCGAGTCGGCAAATGCCTATGGGATCACTTCTTTATTTGTGGCAGCTGAGAGTGGGCAGTTGGAAGCGCTGAGATACCTTGCAAGATGTGGTGAGTACGGCTGTGCCATTAAATGCCTTTATTCATTTAATTCTTAATAATTCAAAGTTTCCCAGTAATTCTCCCTGGTTCAGTTTTTCTGTCTCTGGAGGCAAGGCCTAGCCTGCAGAGGCACTAAAACCCTGTTGCTCCAGATGATGGAACTGGGCAGGGTCTTTCAGGGAGAATGGTCTAGAAACATGTTCTCCTTCAGCATTCATTCATAGTCACCTGCTTTGGGAAGTAATACAGTGCTGTCTGACTGCATTTCCTAACAGCTTTCTAAACACATATCACTGCACACATGTAGCCTAAAATCCAATCAGTCTTAAAAGACAGCTGGAGGTGGTAATAGGCGGCAGAGGTTGAACTTTAGCCAATCCCATTTGCTCATGAACATCTGCAGTGATGGGCAAGGTTAACCGTCCTCTTCTTAATGTATCCTGCTGAAAACAGATAAAGTGCTATTTGGAGGTGATGGGTTTATATCAAGTAGAAGCAGACTCACTGTCCGTATGTGTAAATGTACAAATGTATAAACAGAGTGAATTTGAATGTAATTTACACTAAACCTATCTTTTATTGCTCCATTCATGTAAAACAGCTTTACAATAAGCACAACATGCTTCACTACTATTCTCAGGCATATTTTATTTTCACGGTGGGCTAATATCTCCAGTGTAGGTGAGATTCAGGTCCAGCCCTTGCAAAACAAGAGCTTAACAATAAGAAAAGAAAAACTTTAAAAACAAGTAGTATGGCTAAGAAACATATGAGAGTTGGGAAACAAAAAATGTGTTCTGTTGCCCAGCTTGTCTTGTCAAGAGAGTTTTGTATGACCAGTTAGCCCATCATGCTGCCTATGACTTTAGAAACTAAGCCAGAATGTGATTCGTGTTTCAAATTAGATAGATACTAGGATTTCCTTAAAGTTCAATTTTGAAAAAAATACACAGGAAGAAATCCAAAAAAACTTTCCAATGGCTTCAAGCCCTGAAAATCTCTTCTGAGAATCCCAGGAATGATATCATTCATTGTTTATGATAAGCAGTGTTCATCATACAAAAGATTTCTTTCTCATTAGGAACGTTATGTTTTGTCACTGCAATTCTCCTGATGTTTCCAGCTACATCTTCAAAGGGCCAAACACAACACAGATGTTTCAGCTTAGAGTGAGAGCCCAGGGAAATGTTCTCATTGGCAGGGAGTCTTCATGATCAAACAGAAGACTGACTGGTTTCTTTATTGGAGTTTAGAAGCAAAACTCCAGTGACCTGTCATTCCTGTTTAGGATACACATAAAGTAGCCTTCCTGAGGACACCATGGTACAGTATATGACAGCCAAACCCCAGGCTTTTGGGCCTTAAATATCTAGAAGAGAAAAAGCTAGATTCCAAATTGTTTATTGCAAAAGAGTATTGTCTTGGTTTATGCTTTCATATTATTTATTAAACCAAACACACATTAGAGCTCAAGAAAAAAAAATCCCAAATAATCTAGTAGCTCATTAATAATACTTATCATTTTTTAGTAAAACTTACCACTTGAAACCTAACTTCAGCCCTCATGAAGTGAAGAGATATGGCCTCAGGTGTTGAGTTTTGAAACGCAATATTCATCAATTAAGGCATGCCCAAATAAAGCCTCTTTAGAATTGTTGCTCAGCACCATGCACATGTCATTTTATAGAGTATTATTTTAGCCTGGATATGTACTAAAATTAAAACAGAATATAAATACTATAAATGTACTTACAGTGTGAATATATAAATGATACATATAAATATAAACAAATATATAGCATAAATAAATATCCCATAGGATTTTGGAGAGCACCTATTGAGATAATCTAGTCCAAACTCCTGCTCAGGAATAGTATATATGCATAGTGTAAACACAAAAATATTAATGGAATTATTGTGTTTGAAGGAAAGGCCATGCTATATAAAGAACAGCCCATTTTAAAGTCTTTTTGCCTTTGAGTTACAGCTGAATGGAGCCTGGATTCATGGTTGGGACCTAATGATTGCCACCCACCATAAACTGTCCCTCATAAAATTCCCATCATATTATAAACCAGTGCAAATCTATGATATGACTCTATCACCTCTGATATGACCTGGTTCACATCCCCATCCACCCCAGTTTATAGCTCCAGTGTCATGGAAATATATGTGTTCATTCAAAGAAAGTATGTTTCTCCCATCTGATTTTAACCTTTTGGTGCTAAAAGGTTTTCTTCCTTCCTAGGTGCTGATATAAATACACAAGCCAGTGATAATGCCTCTGCTCTTTATGAAGCCTGTAAAAATGGACATGTACCTATTGTGGAGTTTCTTTTGTCCCAAGGAGCAGATGCTAACAAAGCCAATAAGGATGGCCTGTTACCTCTTCACATAGCAGCCAAAAAAGGGATTTGCGAGTAAGTTTTAGTTAGTTTCATAGCTTCCTCTTTTAGACAAGAATTCAAACTTCTTACAAAAAGGAGAATATAATGTCCCAGCTCTAATTCTGAGCAATGTGAGCAAGGGAGCTACCAGTTGAGAACTGGGCTTTCTGCTTGCAGAGCTCAGGCTAGTAACTATACACCGAAGAGTGTGTTTGCAGGTTGGGATGGGATGGGGTGAGCTGGAATGTGGGGTGAAAGATTCCTTTAACTTTACCAAGACATCATCTACTACAGCTAAATAACATCATGTATCTTGGAAGTGGATTTAAGTGAGCTCCTCAAAGCATTCTTGAGATGTAATTTTAAAAGTATTGGTGGGGAGTGTTAATCCTTCATAGCTTTTGCAGCATAGTTTGCAATCATTTTCCTACATGTCCCCTTTGTGATTCTTCTGCACAAGCAGAAGATGCTGGATTCATCTCTGGTGTGTTCAGGTTTTAATAACAATAATTCAGTTGCTGACAGCAGGAAGTGGTTAAGTGAATCTCTAGGGTATTAGTGAGATTGTTGCTAGAATATGGTGTCCAGTACTGGTATCCTCCCTTTCAGAAACCTTTCAGGAAATTGGAAGGGCTTCAGAAAAGAAGGACAAGAATTGCTCATGGTCTGGAAAACATATTTCATTAGTGAGTGATTAAATAACTCTTAATTGCAAGAGACAAATGCATAAAAAGACACACTGGTTTCTTTCTGAAATGGAATGTGTTTGGGATAGAGGTGAGCATATTCTTTAAAGAGTGAGAAAAGTAACTAGTGGAAAAAATAACCAGGAATTGGGTAGAATTACCAGTCCTCTGAAACAGAGCTGTTTCTAGGAAAGGGACAGACTCCAGTCTGTGATAAAGGTTGTCAGTTTAGAAGATCTAGGGATGGGATTGTTGCACTGCCATGTAAACAGTGTTTACCTAGCTCTTTCAAACCCTGGGACATTGCAGCATACTTCTGAGCCTGTACTCCACAGCATTTACTTCTGATCCTAGAGCAAGTGTTTAGTTCCTGCTTTTAACCCCTCGCTGCTAGAAGGGTGAGTGACCCACAGCTAATTTTACATTGCAGTGACAGATCCCTTTGGTGACTATAAAGAACTCTTCTGACTACTGCATTCTCTATCAAAATACTTCTAGCAATAGGCAGACGAGAGAGCCTGTCCAACTGCAATGACTCTTTCTGGACAGTACAGCTATCTTTGCAGAGAACTGCTCAAGTGGATTCCTACATATTTCACAGTATCTGAGGAATAAAAGCTTTTGACATCACTACACCTTCCCATAGTGTTTTTCATTCTAGCATTTAGATTTGCTTGGGAATGCCAATTAAGCTTCTCAAATCACTTTGATAGACCTGAGGATATTAATTTTCTGTAGTTGGAGTAGGGCTGCTTCCTTGTGCAAGCAGTGTATTCTAGAGGGCAGCTCAGTGTCAACTTTTGTAACAGGTTTATACACTTACAGCATTTATTAATACCCTGCACAGACTAATATAGGCATGATTCAAAATTCTCTCCAGGGTTTGAGTTACAACAACATTTTATTGTGCAAGAGAAAGAACCCAGCTCCAATTGCTCACTTTCTAAAGAGTTTACCTGAACTTACAGTAAATTGACCTGAATCCAGTTTGTATAGAGTCCAACCCAGCTCTCTGAATCCTTTCCTCCCCTCAGCAGTCCCACACGCCAACCTGAAAAGAAATTTACGTGGAAACTCCATAACCTGAGTTCACCCCTGGGTTATGAAAGCAAGGGCCTGATTCAGGTCTCATAGCTATTATTCCCAACAACCAGCAGCACAAATGAAACCAGAATTTAGTTCAAACTCTGCATTCCTTCACTTGTAAAAGACTGAGCACAAATTTTGTGCACAACTGCTGCAAACAAAAAGTGCAAAAGGAAGACAAAAGAAAAAATATTATAAATATTTATCTAAATGACAAAACTTTAGTGCAATTGGCTGATCATTCTTAATTCCTTTGGTATTCAGTAAAATAACACCATTCACGGTGACCTCTGTATTCCTGCAGATTTAGTATGTAATTCTGCAGGAATTCCACACTTCAGCTTTTTGCCAGAGCACGAAGGCTCCCTACCATCAAGAAGCCAAGAATGTGGTCCCAGGGCTCAACTGTCAACTCTTGTTGCTTGGTGTTTGTTTATTTTAAATGACACCTTGTCATTACTGACCTGAAGTTCACAAGGGTCATCTCACGAGCTGTAGGACAATCACAAGCAGTTACTTAACTCTTTCCCCCTCAAAACTGAGATGCTGAGAAGCAAAGACTTTGGGAAGTGTGGGCAGATTTATTAAGTAAATGCAAGTCAGTAAACTCTTGGCATGCTCTGCCTCCTCCTCCTCCACATAACCTCTAATTAATAGAAAACCCAGAAGCAGGTGTCAGGGATAAGGGGAATCTTGGCACTTTTTCAGAACTGCACATGAAGCTCAGCCCTGTGACAGACATGGGATGTGGTCTGACTTGTCTGGCCTTGACTGCCTTCACTTGTTGCATTCTCCCTCTGGAGAGACAGGAACGGCTGCAGAGGCACCATATTACTGAACTGACCCATTTGGGAGGGTGAGAAAGAGACACAAGTTTAAGGTACACAGTTAAACTGATAAAAACTTGATGCTTCCTGCTTGTCATAGCAAAATAAATGTAGGGTACAGGGATTGTACTGAGCTCTAAGACACCGCAGATTTGGATGCAGAGCCTCAGTGTGGCACCCCTGCAGCAAGGTTCAGGTCCCCCTTGCAGACAGAAATGATGCAGTGCCTCTTTAACTCAGATAGGAAGAGCTGGCTGAAGCACATATGCTGAAGGGAAAGAACAAAACAGACCCTTAAATCTTCAAAACATTTGATCATGGGATGACTAATGCTGGTACTTGGCACGGTGTCCTCGCAGTTCTCTGTGCCCTTTTTGTTATTAGGCTCTTACAGAACATTTGCTGGTGGTGGGAAGCTGCCAACTCACCAGCACCCAAACCTCCTGCTCCCTGGTGAGTGTCACAGTGCTGGAAAACTTGTGTGGCTGCTTGGAGGTAAAAAAAAAAGTGCTTAATTTCCCAAGATATTTACATAATTTAAAAAGCCTTTTTGTTTAAAAATGAGATGTAGAAGTAACTTGGAGACATCAACAGTCCATCATGTAAATAGGAACATAATCCTGTGCAGTGCTGTGCGTCTTCAACTCTCACTTCTGCTCCTGGGAGTATTGGAGGCTCCGTCTGTCACAAGATCATCACAGACAAAGGTTTTAGTGAGACTGGCTTAGTTCATTATGTAAATACAGGTTTGAGGGCCCAGTGTTGGGACCAGCCATTGTAGTCAAGCTGAAGATATGCAGCATTTTAAGGGAGACACACTACATGGTAGGAAGCTGAGCCTTGCATGTTTATGTGTCACCAGAGCTGTTGACTGCTAGATAGAGGAGTCTGCATGGGAGGAAAAGAGGAGGAGGAGGTGTTCTTGACTTTCTGGCTCCCACAGGTTCTTATTTAGATATCCCTCTCTCCACAGATGTTATATAGGGAGCATGGGCAACTCCTGAGGCAGCAGGCAGACTCAAGTTGAATGGTCCCAAGTCTCCTTATGAAAGTAGCTTAAGGTGACTTGTCTATATCTACTGAATCAACCTAGTGCCTTGGCTAAATCACCCAAATTTATGAGCAGGAAATGAAGGTTTAACCCATGGGGTTGGTCATGCTGTTCCAATGACACCTATGCAGACATAAAAATGATGACAGATTTGTGACTACAGGGCTCCTGTACGTCATAAATTTGAAATTCATATTACATATCAGAGCAGCTTGATTTATGTTGTTGTGCTGAAGACCACATCACGCTTTCCGATAGCAATCCCTCATTACTGGGGTTTAGGACTTGGCTGTACATTTTTTCTCCCTTGGCTAAAACATGGAATCCAGCCTGGGAAATATTTTTATTTCTTTTACTCCCTTTTCCTAATTGCTTTTTTGGATCCCCATGATCTGGGATGGACATTGATAGCCCCAATGATTTGTCACAGCCAAAAGCCACACAGTGAGGGCCTTCAGGATAGGGATCAATGCAGGGTAATAACTGAACTGTAAAGATCCAGAAGGCCTGGGAACCAAATCCGTAGTTTATCCTAGCTCAGTCCTGTAGAGAGAGGGTTTCATCCTCTTTCTGTTCTCAAGCCTCTTGCTGCGGCTATGACCCACAAGACCTGCCAGCACTTTGTGTTGGCACCTTCTCTGCCCAGCCGTAAAGCAATCCCTGTGAAGGTGGGGAGATACAGTCTCTCTCTGTCACCTTAGGCTGCAGGCTGTGCACCTCTTCCTCCAGTCCTACCTCCAGCACAATGGCGAAGGTGTAGAACCTCTGGTAGTTCCTGGCTGGTTGTCTGCCATTTGGGCTGTGGAACCTAAGAGAAATTACAGCAGAGTAGGTGAGTGCCAGCATGTTGCATCTTCTATTGTAGCTGCCCCTGTAGCTGCCATTATATCATTGAAACTGGGTCATAATTTTAAAAAAAATATGTTCCTCCATGAAAGGGGAGGATCACACAACACAAATTTTTGGCAAGGTAGGAGCACAGGGAGTCGTTAACAGGTCTGAGGTTTGCATTCCGGTTTCTCTGAGTTGTTCCTGTGCCCAAGTTAGCAGGCTCTGTCTTACAGGTACAATCATAAAGCCATGATTTGCTGTAGGGTTGCAGATGCCCTAGAGCTCACTGCTGCTCACTGACTCTCCTCCTGGCAGGATTGTCTCCATGCTGATCCCTGTGACCAGCCGCACCCGTGTCAAGCGTAGTGGCATCAGCCCCCTGCACTTAGCGGCTGAACGCAACAATGACGACATCCTGGAAGAGCTGATAGATGCTGGCTACGAGGTCAACACTGCCCTCTCCGATGAACGGTCCTGCCTTTACGAGGACAGACGCACCACCCCCCTCTATTTTGCTGTTTTTAACAACAATATCTACGCCACAGAGCTCCTGCTGCAAGCCGGAGCCAACCCCAATGTTGACCTCATTAACCCATTACTCATCTCCATCCGCCATGGCTGCCTGAAGACCATGAAACTGCTTCTTGACCATGGAGCAAACATTGATGCCTATATATCAAGTCATCCCACCACATTTCCAGCTACCATCATGTTTTCAATGAAGTACCTGTCCGTGCTGAAGTATCTCCTGGATCTGGGCTGTGACGCAAGTTCCTGTTTCGAGTGTCAGTATGGGAATGGCCCACACCCTGCTTTAAATTACAGGCGAGAAAGACTTAATGATCCTCAGCTGACCAGGGAGCCAACCGTAGTACAGGTAAGCACTGCCTAATCTACCTACAGGACTTCTGAAGATGCCTCCGACCCATGGATCTTGACAACTTTAGTGTATTTTCAATTCCAACTTTTTGTGAGAGAAGATGCCATTATCCTTCCCTTATTTACAGCAAAAAGGCTCCATATGAGTCTGTAAATATTCCAAGTTTGCATTCAATTACATCAGGAAAGTAGACAACAGCCTCTGTGGACATAGCTTGAATTTACGGTGAATTATAGCCATCTTGACCACCTTACACAGTTCTACAATTTTCTTTTCCTCTGGACCGGAGGTGCCAGGAGTGAGACGTATTTTCCTGCCAGACATATGGGTGGTAGCATATGGGTTGTAGAAACTTGCTTTTTTTATTTGCCCTGCAAGGTTTGTTTTGTCTGATACAGAATGTTAGCTACTGGTTACACTAAAATGTCTAGTGCTTCACTTTATGAGAGTAAACAAGTGAATATAAATAGCTGCAATTTCTGAGTCTACTGGATAAGCAGTCATGGAGAGAAAGCATAAATTATTACATTAACTATATGACTGGATTATATTTGAAGTTTTCTCGAGAGATTATGAGATTTAGTTGGAACTGGACTCTCAATCCCTTAAAGGACTTTGCAGAATCTCAGATAGTTTTCTTCTGACTTCTGCATGTTCTCTCCTTCCAATATATCTCAACACCTGACCCTCCAACCAAAACTTGCTGTCCTTCAACATGCTACGCAAAAAAGAAACCTCAGCATGGCAGTCTTTCTATTCTGCAAAGAATTGGAGAATACATAAATCAGCTTCTATCTACTCTAAGTGTAGCTTTGAGGGATTCAGAAGAATCCCAAAGACATAGTTACCAATAAATGTCCTTCGGTAGTAGAAAGAATAAAGGAAAACATTAAAAGATCCTAGAAAATCTTGACCTTGTTATCAATTCTGTTTTCCAAAAGACTTTACTCTCCAGTAACATGTCTCTGGAAAACAAACAAACAAATCTTATACAGAGGATTATAAGAGTCCATCACAATAACCTTTTATCCTAAACAGAGCTGACTGTTCCCTCAGAGTGTTTCTCACAGCAAAATTCCTCCAGGATACCACATTTTTTGTCAAAGGGAAATTAATAAAATACACCATCTCTAGTTCTTGATCTGTGATATGGTAGTATGTTGAGTGAACAGAGATAGAATCACAAGACAAGGAGAGAGGGTTTGTCTGTAGCCCTCTGTGGTGTAGTCACTCAAAGCAAGTTCTCTCTGGATCTCACCTAAAACTATTGCCTAACAAAATATTAGGTCATTCACAAGCAGTCATTGCCTCAAAGGCCAGACCACATGAGGCAGGGTAGCAAGAGCTGGAAAAGATTTTATCTGTGCCTAGGGAGAGAGCTGTGAGGGACAAATGCATACAGAAAAAAGAGCAATCCCTTCCCTCTAATATTGTTTTAAATTTGCTTTTACTGCTAGGATTTTGGCTAAGTGAGGCTTGTATGGTGTAGCTTCATGATATACAGTTATGATATGGTTTATATTCTGAAATACAGAGGATCTTATGAAACTATAGCCTTCTCTACACAAAGGACATGCATTTTCTCTTTTCTTGTATAAGATTACATAAGGATAATAAATCTGAATTATTAGTTTTTATAAAGACTATGAACTAATGTAAGTGAATTTGGAAAATGCATAAGTCATCACTGGTGCTATGGAATGAATGTGTCCTGGAGAAAATGAACACAGAAAAATGGTTGCTGCCTCCCTCCATGTTTCCAGAATTTCTGTCAATCCCAGGAAGGTGGGGACAGCAGCACCGAACTGCCACGAGAGGGCATTCGGGTTTATTGCTGAGATCACAGACTCAGAACCACCTTGTCCCTGAGTCAATCCCACTGCCTGCAGTTGCAGGTTTGCATTATTTTTCTTCACTTTGCTGTGCTTATTTTCCTGCAATGTTTTTTAAAACATGTTATTCCAGAAAATGTTATGGTAAACTGGGCTTGTGAATAGGGAAGAGAAAAAAAGGCAGGCAAGGTCTGTAGCGGAGACAAGAAGAGAGCATGTAAGATCTAGTGTTTTATTGCCCTACACATCTTCACTTAAACTCTAAAGCAGTTACTGCTTGGAGGTGGCAGTGCAGATGCCATATGCACTGGAGAATGACAGCCAGATCTACTAAACTGAATTTCCTATAAGCAGCCCAGGTAGGAAACTGTGGGTTGTCCACTGCGATCCTTCTGACATTACTGTCACTAGTTGTCTTGGGAAACACTACACAGTGATGTCAGTGAAAAATAATTCAGAAGTCTAGTAAACACCTCTGTGAGTGCTCTCACCTTGAATAAAATAGCATTATTTCATGCAGCTCACTTCTTTACTAGGTGAGCTAATATAATTTTACTTCTGAATAAGAATATCCACACAAGAGTTTAATGATTTTGAGTTAGGACTCATGCACATATAATCAAATCTGATGTATTTGCAGGAGCTTAAACTGAAAAGTTTTAAGCTGATGCATTTTCTTTCCTGTGTGCTGTGGGCTTGGAGGGTATTTGCAGACAGTCTCAGTGACTAAGCTGATGGATGGTGCGTGAGCCGCCATCAATCAGTAGGGTTCAGCCATGTGCCTGAGTTCTTATCCACACAGCATGATTTAATTCATGCTGAACTTCCTGACTGCTCACATGCAGATACATCCACAGAAATCTTCATCGTCTGCAGAACCCTAGGAGAGACAGATGATGCTGACTGGAATAACACATATATTTAGATTAAAGTGGGCTGAAAAGTCACTACTTTTTTGAAATGAAACTGCTTGAAGTCAGATCCTTAAGCCTATTCTTCAGGATCTCCATAAGCAGCCCTCCATGCAATGGCACTGTGTACTCTGCAGCTTGCACTGGGGACAACAGAAAATTTGCCTGATCCTGGACTATGGAAGATGCCTCTCTACTAAGCCCATGAGAGTTCCCCCATAAGTGAGTAAAACTGCCTGGGATTCATCTGTGCAGATTTCTCTAGACTTGTTTCTAGTAAGGTGCTTGGTCCCCCGAAGCTGCAGATACTAGTAGGTTCACAAGAAGCAGGAGGTGCTGCACTCTGCTGAATCTCCCTTTCCCTGAGATTCCTTTGTGCACAGTTGCCCCACAGAGCCCCTCACAAGAAGGGAAAGAACACAGCATGCTAACTCACAGTGCCCTAGGCTGCATGGACCTTTCAGCAGCCACTGACTGGCTTGGGGCAGAGTTCCTCTGCTCTTGCATCTCTGTGGAAGTAGGACCTTAGGACTTGTAAACTAATCAGCATTCTTCCATGCTCCAGAGCTAAGACATCATCGGGTATTTGTGTCATCCTATGGTTGCAAAGAGAGTGTTCTACCCTCAGATGAAAAAGAATAGGCTTCAGCTGAAGTTTTCTGAAGGGAAACTGGTGATTGCCCTCACAGCTGATAGAAGGGTGGGACCATCAAGGTTGTCAGGGCTATTGCTAGCTATTGTTGCTGTTTCCGTAAGTGCATTTCTGTTCCACTCACAGTAGTCAATCTGTTTTTCCTTTAAGTTTTGTGAAATGGTGTCTACTCCAGAGATAAGTCGCTGGGCTGGGCCGATCATCGATGTTCTTCTGGATTATGTGGGTAACGTGCAGCTCTGTTCCCGGCTCAAGGAGCATATTGACAGCTATGAGGACTGGGCTGTCATTAAAGAAAAAGCAGGTATGGTCTCCGAGGAGAGAATCTGGCACAACTAGTCCCACTGCTGATTCCAAACCTCAGTCACCATCTCCTCTTAGTATTCATCCCATAAACTTGAAAGGATTTGCTTACTGTGACTGGTATGAGGCTCTAGAAATTTCTGGGGTGTCACTGGCTCTGTGGTGTGAAATGTACACCAGCCATGGATCTGACCCATTGGGAATGAGCACTGCAGTGCAGAAAGGCTAATTTGGATGTACCTGGGGTGCAGTCAGATCAGAACGGGTGGGCAGCATGATCATGTCCACAGCAGCCTAGCAGGCACCAGTGGTTTCTAAAGCCTTTATTAATAGTCTACTCTCCTAAATATCCTTTCCCTCAGGATAAAAAAGGTCTTTCAGAGATATTGTTGGAATTAGTTTTCTGGCACCAAGCTAAATTTGGTACCTATTGCATTTATTTTCAGTGGGAAAGCTGAATAGTTTGAAGTTGCTTTTTTAAATCCTTCTAGAAAGTCCACTGTTATAGCTGAGATGGGTACAGCACCCCATCCTCCAGCCTCACTTCCTTCCCCATGTCATGCCTCAGAAAAGATGATCTGCCAGCAATCCCAGACACATTATCCCTTCATCCCTTCCTTCTCCCATTTTCCTCTTGACGCTGTCCTGGCCAAACTGAGCTGTCCCTCTCAGGTTAAAACCTCTTCTGCTCACGTTTCTGACCTGCCTGTCTTTCAGAACCTCCACGACCTCTTTCCCATCTTTGCCGCATCAAGGTACGGCGCCTGGTTGGAAGAAACCGCATTAAACTCCTGGACACCTTGCCTCTCCCAGACAGACTGATCCGGTACTTACAGCACGATTACACACAATGATCCCACGCACACTGGATATGCAGCAGCTTCCCAGCATGGCACCCAGCGTCACCAGCACGGCCAGGGTGCACACCAGGGAGGAGTTGCTGCTGGCTTGGTCAAGTACCCTCCCATGACTAATCAATGAGAAATATGCTTTTGAAGCATGAGTGAAAAGAAAATGGAGACGACAGAGAGCTAACATAGGACTGTTTGGTTTTTCAAGAGAAAATACATATGATTCACTTCAGAGCTTGGTCTGCAAAGAACAAGAAACAAAAGTCAACACTGACAAATAAGTAGTGCTGAAGCAAGTATCAGTGAAGAACTCAAAGGTTTCCTGAAGCTGTGGTGGAGCTTAGCATCCTTGCTGTGGTCACAATTCAGAAATTGTCAAGAGTCAATATATTTGGGAAAACAATCACATTTCCTTCACTGACTATGACTTTTATTATAGTTTCTATTCTATTGTTTGGATTTCTGCTAAGTGTGATGGTTGCTCATTCTCTCATATTTTGACACCACCTTGCTAACCCTTTTTTTGTACCTTTCTTATTGAGTATTGATTTCTGAATATTCAAATCTTAGAACCCTTTAATGGATTAAAATCCAGAAATGCTGAATCCTTTGAAAGTCACAGAAAGGTTTATTTAAGGAGGATGTAAGAATTTTATTTGCACATAGTGAATACAGTTCATTTTGTATTATATTTGCAATAGGAAGTAAGTGAAATTCTGCTTGAGAGATTTTCATACACTGGGGATTTGAAAGCAATTCTGAGCTCTTTTTTTTGGTGTAAATTAGATGCAGCTGCACTGTAAACAGTAGGTTTATGCTTTCATGAACCTGGTGTCAGAACAGAACAAAGCCCTAGAGCAGCAGGATCAGAGAGTGATATGAAGGAGAGAGGCAACACTGCTGAACCAACTTATTCTGTTTCTCCCCCAGCAGATCTTATCTCTACAAAACTCAGCTTCTCCTACCTCCTTGGACCTCTGTGGCTATGACAATACCATCATTGAAAGTAGGAGAAATTATTTCAAAATTATGAAAGTCAGACTCCAAAATCTATGAAAATGAATACCCAGAATTAGGCTTCCAAATCCTTATTCAGGTACCTAAAACGATGCCAAGTTGCTTGCACCAGGTATAGTTCCACTTAAGCCAGAGGTATCATACTGAGTATCAGATAATACTGAGGCACAATAAAAATCTTAGCATTTAGCCCTGAGTTTTCTGACTTTGGAAGTTTGAAGTATCTATTAGCTTCCTTTGACACTGATAAAAGTTATTTTCTCAGCTTCTTTGCGAATTAGGTCACCTATTTACAGCTCAGATCCACAACTGATTTATGGCAGCTTAACAAGTTACCATCTATCTGCTGAACCACTATAATTGTCCGTGAAATTCTTTTATTGAAGTTTTTAACAAGTCACATTCCCTCACAGCTGGGGAGGCCAAGGAGCCCATGAACGGTTATTGGCAGTGACTACAGCTCACTTGACAGGTGTGACTTGCTGAACTGCTTTGATGAGTCCTGACTAGGCACCTAAGAAAGTATGGAAGAACCTAAATTTGGAACTACATCTTTGCAGATTTTATTCTAGAAGCACATTCATAACCTTAGGTGACAGAGCAGCTGTGCACCATGGCCTGCTTTGGAGTCCTCACAAGAGACCTGACAAAGCAGGTTTTATTTGTTGGCCTGCATGCAATCCATGGAATCAGATAGAAATGTAAGTAGCATTGCACTGAGTTTTATTTGTGTGGACTTTTATACCTTAACACAGAACTAAGGTGTGTTGCACGAATACAAGTAATACAAGTCTGTCTGGGCACATAGACTGTGATGACTTCGTGTGAAATGTGTTCATCACTCGTGGGACAGGATGGGAGCAGAAGAAGAATTTGTTATAGCCATGGGACTCTGTCCATAGCTGTCCCCTTTATAAATGCAGAAGTTATAAAACCAACAGAGTTTCAATTCACACTGAACAGTGATCTTCTTGCGAAGCTTTGGAAAGTCAGTGGGATTTCTTCACTGGTGAAGTTTCATCCAGTAACTTCCTTTACTACCAGTTTAGGATCTAGTCCCTTGTCTCCTGCAGTGTGAACAGGGAACTGCTTAAGGTTAGAAAAGCACTGGGTGGAGAGAAAGGAATGGGGAACAAGAAATCGCTAGATCAGTTTTGCCAGTGATGGCCCTGTACTGGTAAGCTGTACCTGAAGAGACAGAAAATCACTGTGGATTTCATGTATCTTTCACTTTCTGGACTGAACAACGAAGGTCTGGGTCTTACATTGATATAAATCAGAAGAAAAGTCCTTGAAATTAAAGAAGTGTAAAAAAGCAGAGTTGTAGAGGGTGATGGATACAGACACAGCTTGGTGGAGACCAGTTCAGTGTTTGTTTGGTGTGCAGTGACAGCCCTGGAGACCCTGGCTGATAGAAGGGTTCACAATCACCAACTGAATATATAACTGCAGAAGTGGGATTTCATAAGCTATTCCAACTGGGAATTTCCCCTGAGCCAACACTGTTGTGTTCACAAAAGTCTAGCAAGTTGCAATTTATTTTTATGTCCTTGGAGAAAGTGAAACTGGATTTGAGTGGGACAAACACGGAAAGCCCATTTCTTCTTTCAATCAAGAGACCTTCATTTCTGTTGGGAGACCCAGGACCTGGTTGCTTTCAACCACCTGCTCTGAGCAGTAGCCACTGAGCCAGAGGGCACTGCTCTGATGGGAACATAACACAGCTGTGGCAAGGATAAGTGCACGCTGTGCACAGAAACTGAGGTGAGAAGAGTCTATCTATTAGAGGGGGAGTCTGGTAATTACAATGTTATGTAGTCCTTTCTGCTGGATCGTTACAGCAAACCTTCACACGCTCAGTTTACACGTATTTGTACTGAAATGGAGCCCACTACCTCTCCACTACAGCCACTGACATACTTTGTTGTGCACAATACTGAATCTGCACAAATTCAATGTGCCTTTAATGCATCTGTCTAGAAGTTACTGTGAAAAGAAAAATACCCCAAAACCCAGGCAAGCCAGGCTTTGTAAGAAGATCGGTAATTTTAGTGCAAGGTATAGTGGCTTGTTTTACTGAGTGTGATAGACAGACTCCTTCAGAGATGATGACTTTATTCTAGGAATATTTAACGACCAGGTTACTGTACTTTTTTTTACTGTAACATGTGCCATTCACTTGATGTTCTTGTGCACTTTTTTTGGACTTTTTTATTTCATTTTGTATGAAAGTTATTTCATTTACCTCACCCTTCCCATTATTTATAAAAGCTATTGTGGTTTTTAAAGTTTAAATTTGCATTGTTCCAGTAAATAGCAGCTCTCAAATGTTATGTTTCCATCTTTCAAACAAAGTATGAATAAACAAGTAGATTCTGAAGGACTATCAGCTGTCCTGAATAGCAACATGAACCATCGACCAGCCAAACACAAAAATACCCAGGAAAATTCTGAATCAATCCAAGTTTGAACAATTAATAATTCTGATGTTAATCTCAGGGATGAGAGAACAGTAAGTATTGCTAGAGAGGAGACAGAGTTCCTATTATTTGCAAACCTTTTGGAAAGTCTCACACATCCCCATTCAGGGATTTTGAATATACTTAACAATTGTTTTCTGTTCATTTGTGTTTTACTTCACTGCTGCTCCAGTTCAAAGCCCCAGCAAGGGCCACTGCCTGCCCTGGGCTGGGAGGGAAAGTTCCATGTCACAAAGGATTTTGAAAAAGTAACATTAGTTTAAATCTGAGAGTAGGATCATAAATATTTGAGTCGAAGGTCATTTATAGAACGGTCTGTTTCGATCCTTCACCTTAACTTTAAAACACACTATTCTACTACATGGAAAATGTGCAGCTATATACATTCTAATAAGAAAGAGTTTAAAAGAAAGAAAAAAAGAAAACTAAGAATTTAATATTCAAAAGATAGAAACTTGGTTTCTTCTTTCTCTGGATTTCTTCAGAAATAAAATGTGTACAGAGGCTATCCACTTTGCCAAGCATTTTAATTTTTATAGAAACCCTTATTCTGGTGTGATACACAGCACTTTGAAATTTCCCTTCTGAACTCAAGAAGGAACACTTCTGCACAGCAACCACTGCAATACCAGTAGTTCATTCCATGACCTGCTCTGGCTACCCAGATGGAAATTAAGACCAATACCAAGGAGGCTGCTCTGCACTGATAGCACTGAGGTAGCGTTCAGCATCTGGCTCCATCTGGATTACAGCAGTGGCACAGAGCTATTGAAGTGAGAAGAGACCCCCACTTCCATGTAAAAAATTCCTCACCTACAGCTCTGTAAATTAAAAGCCCTTGTTCTCCTACCATTAACTTCAATGGCTCTGGTTTCTGTTACTCTTCTTGTGGAGAGGGACAGAGTTTCCTCATGGATTTTTTTTCTGAAAAGGGAAAGGCATCTAAGTATGTTCCTATCTTTACTTCTGGATCAAGAGCTAACCTGATGTCTTTAACCCTTATATCAGCTCTTTAGCACCTCACACTTTGCATGTAGTTGCAGGTATGTGCTGCCAAAGACATTTCCTGCTCTCTCTCCTAATAGGAATAAAGTGTACAGGCTTGACACATATATTAAGTGCTGGAAGCAGGGAGAAAGCAATGAAAGCCATCTCCATTTCTACTTTTGGCCTGCTCTACTAACCCATTACAGATGTTGTTTCCATAAAAATGAGCATTGGTGGAATATGTGAAGTTTGGGGAGAGAATTAACCATTTTTAGTCTAGGAGTAGAATCACAGAATATTCTGAGTTGGAAGGGACCCACAAGGATCGAGTTCAGCTCTTAAGTGAATGGCCCATATAGGGATCAAATCCACAACCTTGGCATTATTAGCACCAGGCTCTAACCAACTGAGCTAATCCCAGTGGTGGTTAATACTATAACAAAAGTTGCAACCTGGTTATATATCTCCAAGGCCATCAGAACATACAAAATAATACTCTACAGTTACTTCAGATGACAATTTTTTAATGACTGCAATGCATTCAAATGAAGTGTTTCCAGTTTTTCCCCTCATAGAGATACCAGGAGTCATAGAGAGCTACACTAGTGAGAAACCAAACCTGTCAAGGCCACTCTCTATTGAATCCTGGGAAAAGTTCCCATTAGCTTCAGCAAAAACAGATTCAGGCCCTGGGATATCACAGGTGTCCATTCTCTGACCCTTTTCCCCCACAAAATATACTTCTCTTGTCTTCAGTAATTTACTCAACTATTACCAAATAGATACATACACTTGCAATATTAAACCTCTCATGTCTCATGTTCTGTGTCTTAGTACCACTTTCTCCACGGGTTTAAGAGAAACTTAAAAACATTTCCTATTTAATTCTCCAATGACAATTTGTTAAAAAAATTAGGAAAAATACTAGACAAAACATTTACAGCCAGGCCTTGTGATAGCATCTTAAAATTAGGCAAAATAAAATATGCCTGTAAGCCAGAAATCAAGGCAGGCTATTCTTTACACATTTGTTCTTCCATCACCCTTTATGGCTTTGTATTAAACTAATACCATTCCTCATTTATTCTGTTGATGCAGAGCAATTCCTGATGTGGAAATTCATCCTGCTTCCATTTGCACCAGCTTAACATTAGTTAATATCCTAGCCCCAGAGGAATTACTTCTGATTTATAGCAGTCTGAATAGGCAGAGATTTCAGTCCTCATATCTCCCCACCAGTTGCAAATCAAACCTGTGTCTTCCCAGTGGGACAAAACTAAGCAGACTGCATTTGCAGAATCACCAAAATAAAATTACCTTCTTTCTTCCCTTATTAACTTGAATTCTCTCAGTATTTACATACAACATGAGCTTAAATCAATCACAAGTGCAGTTTCTATATCAAATACTGTCCTTCCAGTCTCTTGCATGCAAAACGAAGTGACCTGAATATCTTGACTTCTCTGGAATTACTTTAAAATACAAAAACTCTTTGATTGCATTTAATTGATTTCATTTCACTGTTGCTGCCACAGGGCAGCCCCGGAAAGATGTTCCCACATGGAGAAGGTGTCCTAGGTGTTAAAAGTGCAGCTACGAATGGCCCACAACCCCGCTCACGCAGCTCAGACAATGCCCATCGGTGAAAGAGACCTGTTTTGCCTCATGCTCCACGCCACTAGCTTCATAAGGTTTACTCCCTATTTACACCCGTGTACTGAGAGGAGAGTGGAGCCCAAGCAGCTTCCCAAGAGTTACTAATTCCCTCCAGCCCGCCCACAAGGGAGAGGGGGTGATCACTGGCTTCCTTCCCCTGCAGCTTCACGCTGCCAGCTGCTCACGCCTGGTGGCTGTCCAGGCGTTTCAATTCACCCTCAGGAGCTGTCGTGTTCGGCATGACTCTGACACCCGCCCCGCTAAAGATAGCCAAAAACATTGAAGATGGGTGGGGGGATGGCGGGCTTGGTGGGGATGGGTTTCAGAACCATGGGCCTGTAGAGTTTCTGTCCTGTGCCATCGGCCTCCTTGCAGAAGTGCGGCACCTCTGCTGGCAGCGTGGCCGCACTCTTCCTCCACAGCCCCAGCCCCGGGAAGGGCGACGGGGGCAGCGTGCCTGGGGGCTGGTACACACCTGGCCCGGGGCAGGGGAAGGGGCAGCAGGTCCAAGCACCCACCCGGCCTGAGAGGGCGCCGGCAGGGTCCTTCTCCCCGGCATGTGCCGCAGGGTCAGGAGGGCTCTCTGGGCCAGCAGCGTCTGGGCTCCTTTTGCTTTTCTTCCCCTCATAGGGAGGAGGGTCTCTGGGGGCTTGGAGCCCTTCAGGGCTGGCAGGAAAGGCCCTGGCCGTCAGGCTCTGGGCCGGCCGTGGCTCTTCCCAGAAGGAGGCAGGGAGCTGTCGCTTCCTCATGGGCACCTGGTCGGGTCGGGCAGCCTCAGGTTTTTGGTCCTGCAAAAGCTGTTCCCCAGTGAGGCTCTCCTCTGACTCGGCTGTCTGCATCATCCTCTCAGCGGCAGCCCCGCCATGGGGGCTGGGATCAGGTGCCTCAGGCTGGGGGCCGCGGCCCCGGTCCTCTGCCCCCCTGCGCCAGCCGCACTCAGGGGCTTTGCTGGGGTGACACCGTGGGATCCGTGAGTACTTCTGAGAAAAGCGCTTGAGCTGCTTCTGCAAGTATTTTCTGTGGTCAACTGACCGGCGACAAGGAGCTGATTTATCGAGAGCCGCTTTGATGTCGCTGGAGGCCAGGTTAACAAAGTTCAGTAGGGTTTTTACCTCGCTGTCTGATGCCATCTCACTGGATGAAATGTGCAGAGTTTCCCATTAAAAATTTATAATCCACCTTCAGACAAACCTCGACAAACCTGCAAAATATGACAGGCAAACTTTTGAGCGAGAAGCTTTGGTCCTAACTAAGCAAATGAAGGGAGGGTAGGGGGACATGTCAAACTTCTCAGCCACGCAAACAAGTTGTCTGTCAGCTCGCCTCCATGCAGGGAAACTCCTGTTGGAGCCGACGCGTGCCCACAGCCCATCACCCCACTCTGCTTCCCCAGCACACACCGGCACGGGGACTGGCTCACAAATGCCAGCCAGCTCTGCGCCTAATCTTGTTAGATAGCACTTAGGTGGACAGAAGCCGGGGTGGCCTCCCTGTAAGAAAGCACGGACACTCACCCGGCGTGCAGCAGCTTTTCTCACCGGTGCTGGTGGCTGCGTCGCTGCAGAGAAGAGCCCCTTCCCTGCTAATCTCGTTAGGCAGGTTACACACCGCCAACCTCGGCGGAGGCAGCCAGGGCCCGCCAGTGTTTGGATGCAGTTTAGCAAGCACTTGAGCAAGCTGAATGAATATCGACTCCAGCGAGTTCGGGGCTCTCCCAGGCCAATCAGAAGCCACTTTGCCAAATACAAAGCATCCCAATCAGGCATCAGCCTCCCCTCCTTGCATTCTTTGCCATCACAAATTGTCTCCATGGGGACAGCCGCAGAAAGACAGCTAATAAATACAATCATTTCCCCATGATTTCTACCATTCTCCCTATCCTCTTCACCCTGATGGAAACCTTTCTTTTAAAAATGACACAATCCAAAGCGAAAATGCTGAGGATGAGTTAGGAAAGTTTCGATACCCTTTTTTCTGCACTCCTCAAGACTGTCTGGGGGCTGATACTAACCATGCTTCATTGGCACAGGACAATGTAATATGGGGGACTGGACTAGCCTACTTTTAACCGTTCCCCATCAGAGCTTTTTTTTTTTTTTTAAGGGGAGGATGATGTCAGAAAAAGGTAGGAAAGGAACAAATCTCTAAAGAGATGTGCAGATATCCATGGAAAGGGAGCTTGAGCGCTCAAGAATCTTGTCTTTATGTTTGCCCCCTCAATTGAGTTACACAAAAGCTGAATTACCCATTCAAACTACCCGAACAAAAGGATGGAGTTGGATAGTACTCTTGCATCTGTAGTCAAACAGTTAGAGACTTAAATCGAGTCGTCATGATGGAGAAAGAGTTAGACAAAGCCCATAGAATTGCCATCAGCAAACATTTTCCTGTGTCATATTAGTGGGTCTCCATGACTCCCCCTGGCCTGGGGACAATAGCACAAGTTTGCACACTCGACTACTGTCACCCTGCCAACGCTGGCAAGGAGCAGAAACAGGACAATCCTTTAAGGGGAAAGCATGCCCGCTGCAGGGAAGGTAAGAAGAGAGGGAAGAAAAGGCGTGTGAAATGCTAATTGAGCTGCTTCCTTTACTGATCCAGAGTTATGTGAGCCCTCCGCCTTCTCGCCTTCTCGCAGGCTTGTCCCTAAGGGGTGGCAATTACTTAACAGCACAGTAAAACCTAGAGCTGGAGGAAGAGGAGAGCAGAAGAGCTGCCCTTGGTGTGCACTGGGCACACTGATGACACAGAGCTGGTGGCAGCCTGTATGCCAGCCAGGACCCGCTGCCTCCCAGCTGAAGAAACATTGCTCCTGCTCTCCAGTCTACAGTGCCCTGGAGATGGGAATATTGGATAGAGGTGCAGGACCTGTATATCCTCCATCAGGGACATGCTGCCAGCTCTGAGCCAAACACACATATAACCTGGGGAAAGCAGGGACTGAAGTCCAAGACATTTTGCAAGTAAAATTTACCTGAGGCATCAAAGACCTGAGTACTGAGGGATGAAAACAGCTATATTTTACAAGTATTTTACTGACTGTAATTTTACTTTATTTCTATTGACCCAATTTTCATCAAAGGAAGCCAAGATCCAGACTGTGCCATTATACAAACTCTGGGCAGAGGCCTCAGGGATGACTCTTCAGTATCCCTGTACGGGTGCACTCAGGTACTGTACTGGTGCACTCATCCCTATTCATACCTTTTCTCCCAGTCTGGCTTGAGCCACATGTGATGATGCCCAGGCTCAGGTGTTTTAGGTCTAGGGAGACCCCGGGACCAGGACATCCTGAAGCAGAATGTGCTATACAGCTGGTGGCACCACAGTGGCCTGTAGCACAGTGGCTGATTTGCTGCTTTCAGGTGTGCCTCTCTCCTCCTAATTTCTATTTCAGCAGTAGTTCATTCTCTAGGAGACCTGGGGCAGCAAGCCCTGCTTGCATCCTCTGTCATTACTCATGCCATCACTCAAACCTCTGTTCTATTTTCAGATCATTTGTGGGGGGCAATTTCCAGTCACCTACTTGAGCATCTATTTCAGGATGCACCAGCCAGGGCCCAGTCTCTCTGTGACCCGACCCAGACACTTCTGTGCAGCTGAGGCTACAGGGAGAAATTTCATCTGGCTCATTGAAAGAGATGCACACCAAGGGATCATGTCTCTCTTTGCAGGAACAAACTGCCTGCTCTGCCTGAGCTTTCAAACACAGCCTGGACACCACATTGCCTTGTGCAGTCTCCCAACAGAGCTAGTTGGTTTCCCAAAAGGGTGAATAGGGAGAGACAGAGACATGTGACAGGTGCCTGGGAGTCAAGGATTGTCTCAGGATGTTAATGAACTATGTCCTCAGAGACCTGGGAAATTCATGCCATGTATTATGAGACCTACATCCGATCATGGGGTTTCCAGAGTCCTGGGCTGTGCTCTGAGACTGAGGGCTATTGGGTCAGTTAGACTGAGGAGGGTGGATATGGCTTGCCTGCTTACCAGGGGATAATGGACTGGCACGCCTCCAACACACACTGCAGGAGCCCTTTCCAAGCGCCGACATTACAGCCATGCCCGTTCTCTCCCAGAAAGATGCTTGTGCAGGATGTGGCTCCTTGGGCACCACACAGCAGGGGTGGAGGGGCTCCCCATGCCTTGCTACGCTCGCTGCTCCGGCATCTCGTTCCCCTGCAGCTGGTAACAGTGGGGCGCCAGGGGGGAATGAACCAGCAATCAGGACTTGAAAACCAGAGCAACCCACCCTTTCAAGGTCAGACTCAGGTTGTGCTGCACAGGGTTTTCTCTAAGAGGCCACCGGAGCCCTTTTGTTCCTCGCTGCTCTCACCATGTTCATCCCAATGTACATGTGAAAGGAACAATTAACAATAGGGCACTCCTCTACGAGGATCCAATGCACTTTGAAGTGTCCACCAAGCAAAGGCTCAAGAATGATACATCATTTTCCACTGTGAACATGTCAAACTACTACAGCAATTGAAAAAATGTCTCCACATGCCTTCCCAGCATGCAGACAGGGACCAGCTGGAGAGCCACTTCATATCCAACATGTCACCCCCTGACAGCTCTCTTCTTGGGAATTTTTGGTATGTAAAGTTTTCTAACTCCTTTTTTTAAGTAAAGCACAAGAATAAATCCATTCACTTGAAAATTGCAGCCAAGCCTTTCCTAAAATGTAGCATCACCTTCAATACTAAATGAAGAAGAGAGGAAGAAGATTTTCTTTTACAAAAGTACCTGCAAAGTGTTTTTGAAGTGTCACTAATTGTAAGTGATGTCAATCTTTAATCAATTCTACACCAAAATCTCCCAAAGCTTATATCCAGGCTGAGGGGCCCATTCAGGAAAGGTATTCCAGCATCAGGCTGTCCTGGACTGTGTGAGCAGACTCATTAACCAAAATGCACATCATTAACTGGGACAGGGACTCCTTCACATAAGTGCCTCGAGCATTTCAAGTAGCAGGAACACCCAAATCATGCTGGTAAAGCAAAAGGCAGCTCAGTGAATAGCTGAGCAGTACAGAGATGATACAGAAGTCACTGTTTGGACACTAGTTAAATGAAAATTCTTTCACTGAAACAAAGTTTTTTGTCCACCTTAACCTGAGCAACAGGTATTACCACAGGGTTCATCCCACTGTCAGGATAAGAACTCTGTGTGTCACATAGCACTTTTCTGGGCAGGCCTGGACTGAAATCAGCTCTTGGTGGCTGTATGTGCTTGCCTGAGGTACACATCTGTACAGTCAGCATCGTTATTCTCATCACTTCCCCATGGCTGTCAAAACTGGGCCATCTCTGTTAATTACAACAAGAAACCCACAAAATCTATCAGATTTTTATTTGAAAAAAAGACTCCTAACAACAGTCAAAATATTTTCTTTAGAATCTCCATAGAGGTTTTTATTGTTTGTTTGGAGGGGAGGGGAGGGGAGG
>WBMZ01012724.1:0-77085 GCA_013400975.1 Atrichornis clamosus
GTCCCGGGGCCGTCCCGGGGCCGGTGCGCGGCATGGCGGGGCTGCCCGGCGCCGCGCGCGCCCGGAGCGCCTCCCCGGGCTCCCCCCCGGCCCTGGACGGCTCCTTCCTGCGCTCGCCGCTCGGGGGGCTCATGGGCGCCCAGGCTGTGAGTACCGGGGAGGGGGCACGGCGGAGCGGGGAGGGAGGGTATCACTCTGATGCTTTTCTTCACGGCCCTGGATGGAAACAGCTCGGATTCCCTATGGCTGCCACCCTGACCCCATCTCCGCTGACTAATCCTAGTTATTCCCTAACTATGAGACGCTGCAGCTCCCTCTCTCCTCTCTCCCTCTCTAAAGCCAGAGGAAAATGCGGTTTCTCGTCCTCATACCCTTGGCCATTTGTAACTCCGCTCAACGCCTGACAGTTCCCCGTGCCAGGCACGGACTGATCCACGTGGGCATCTCCACAGGGCACAGCCAGTGGGTCGGGGGGTGTGCGAAGCACAGTGACTCCAGCTGAGGTGTGCTGGGGTTGCTCATGGGGCTCTCACGCTCCCTGGACACTCCCAGCTCTGCAGGTTGCCCTCTCAGGCTTTGGCGGCCGCTCTCAGACGAGCCTAAGGGTCTTTGCACCGTCAAAGCGAGCAGCTGCATCACCGCCCCATTGCTTCCACATCATGTTCAGCTGCGTCCAGGGCCACCTGTGACCAGCCCCAGGGCTTGCCCACGCTGCTGCCCCGCTGCGTGGGAGCCTGTTCGCTCGTCCCCTCTCCTCGGGGCAGCGCTGGGAGGGCAGCAGGGGGATATGCCCTGAACAACCACTGTGAAACAGCTGGCAGAGACCTCGCTCCTCGCTCCACATTCCAACCCCTGCGCATGGCTGAGCTGGTTGTGACACAGGGACAAACGCTGGGGGAAGTGACTGGGAAGGATCCTGCCGGGGGTGCCTTGTAGAAGCGTCAGGAAAGAGAGGTAGAAGACCAGCAGCAGGGACCTTTCAACTGTGCAGCTGGTCCCACCTCTCCAGCCCCTTGCTCAGGCCATACAATTAAACATGCTCCTGCTTTCCCCTGCCAGCAGCCAGAGCAGGGCAGCTCACACATGCCACCTCCCACTCCTGCAGGAGCCCCCCTATACATGTTTCTCCCCAGCACATATTTTGTGATCACGAGTGTTAGAAATGGATGTGACAGACAAGGAGGCATTGTCGGGGCAGCCGAGCACCAGGGCGTTGTACGCGGGCAGGACAAAGGCTGTTGTGTTTCTTCCATGACAATAAGTGATGTGGGCTCACACACAGAGCAGAGCGGCTTTCCAAGGGGCAGAGCGGCTTTCCAAGGAGCCCTTCTCCTCCCCCGTGTGCCCCTGCTTTCCTGGAGCGAGGCGAACCCAACTGCTGTTGGTGCTGGTGAGCCCAGGCTTGTGGGTGATGTTCTGTGTTCCACGTGCAGGAACCAGCCCCTGAGCACGTTCCCTGTTTCTCCCCACAGGTGCTTGGTTTGCTGGTGTGGTCTCTCATCGCCGCCACAACGTACCACCTCCACGCGGCATACGGCTGGGTGATGTTTGTGTCCCTCTTCTTCTGGATACTCACGGTCCTTTTCTTCGTGACTTACCTCTTGCAGCTTCATCAGAAGTTCTACATGATCCCCTGGCCCCTCGTGGTGTGTAGCCAAGAGGGAATGAGTAGGGGGTCCCAAGTGGGAAACATTTCAAAGAGATGGTCTGAGACGGCTTCAGGCTCTTCTGGGCTCATGGAACAAAGTGCCCTGCACTTTGCACAATGGCATTGTTTCATTCTGCCCCTCAATTGCTTAGAAAATGCTCAAAACAGAAAGTCCTACATCAATCTAGAAAGTTAGAGCCACCACGTCACTGCTGCAGTCGTGGTGTCAACCAAAAACCTCTCAGCACAACCTGGGGAGCATTTAATGTGATGTTAACCAGACGTTTGATCCCAGTATGAGGGGCTGGACCCTTTTTCTCTGTTTCTCTTGGGGAATGGGGAGGAACATAAAACTGAGCCTTTTGCTCTTCTCTCACCCCAACATTCACGAGCCTGAGCCCAGACCTCACAACTCTGTCTTTGCTCTCCCCAGCTGATGATCTACAACGCTGTGGCCACCGTCCTGTACATCACCGCCTTCGTGACGTGCGCGGCCGCCGTGCAGCCGACGTCCTGGCGGCAGTGGGACTACAACCGGAGAGCCGCGGCCTCCGTAAGTCCTGGCGGGCAGGTGAGGGCCGGGGGGCTGGGGCGGCCGCCATGGTCACACATGGGCTGTGCTCCTCTTCCAGTTCTTCGCCTGTCTCACGATGATCACCTACGGGGTGAGCACCTTCTTCAGCTTTCGCGCCTGGAAAGGGCTCGGCAGCAACGCGGCCACCAGCCAAGTGACGGACCACGCGTGAGGAGCGGACAGCAAAGCCCGTCCACGGGCCACCCTGGGTCACAGGCTTGGTGGCTCGGAGCCTCGTGTGCCACCAGGGCTCGTTTTGGGACCAGCCTGTGCTGGCAGCAGTGGTCAGCACCGGGTCACGTGGACGCTGCCCTGTGGTTTCTGATGATGCTTCCAGCCCACAGCACAACCCCACCGGCAGCTGCGCCGGGGGACGCGGACTCGCTGGGGCTGCAGCTCCTGCTCATCCTTGGGGGTCACCCAGATCCTCGCTGGAGCAGCTCCACTGAGGGGGCTCAGCCAGCTTGGCACACTCCAATACTAAAATTCACTAAACCAAGCCCAGGCTCCCTTCCCTGCTCATTCACAGCTACAGTGTAAGTAATTGCAATTAACGGGATGCAGAAATGGTGGCAGAGCTGGAAGATGGGAGGTGAAGTAAAGGAAGCAGTAGTAACTGCTCTTGTATTGATTTCTAACAATTTGAATACAAATTTTATGCTTTAAATAAAACATTCCTAAATTCAGCACTGGAATCTGTCATGAGAAAGTTTGTCTTAAGAGAAGGCAGCATGCACAGCATGGCAGGGGCAGCAGAGATGTCACTGCAGAGGTGACTGTCCCTTCCCACTCCACGTGGGTTTTATACCTGGCTATGGAAGGAACAAGTCCACAGGGTTCAGCTCTCGTTGCCTTATGCACACACGGGCTCCGAGTGTGCATCCAAGACCACAAGAACATGAACGAGGTGCCAAGGCTTTGATCACTCCTTCCTCCTGGCTCACCCTCAGAGTTCACCTAATTGACCAGCAAGTCAATTTTGCCCATTAGCTGTAGGCTCTTTTCAGAAGTTACAGTCCAGTCTGCAAAAGCTCTGGGAACACAGGCAGGATCAGCGCCTCGGGAGAGGGAAGAACCACACTGCTCCCCTGTGCTACAGACCACAAATTCACCTTTGGGTGTTTGTCAGAACTAGAAGTGATGCCCAGCCAGGCAGAGCAGCTTTTCCTTTCACATCCTCCTTGTACAAGCTAATAAAGGTAGATTAAGTGAGTTCAAAAGCTGGTGCATGGTGAGCTACACTGCAAATCTTACTGCATGCTCTGCATGGGAGAAGTTTTGCCAGGTTGTCTGCAGAGGCAGGCTCAGGAAATGGAACTGCATTGATGGAAGTGAGAACTGAAAAGGAACTGGACACATGGCATTAGCCCCTGACAGATCTGCCTTTATTTGGTTGTCAATGAGTAAATCAAGGGTCAAGTTTCCACAATTATGAATATATAGACATATATAAAAATCAGGAACAGTAAGAGAATTTTAAAAAAATTAATAATAATTAACATGGTAGGTCATTACCAAATTCCACAGAACAGGTCTTAGTAGAAAGTTTACTTATAAATACTGGTGAAGGACACCAGCCTCAGCTTTCCAAACCCTGACATGTTCCAAATTAGTTTTGTTAGCATTTCTCCAGATTCAACTACATCACCAGGCAACTGAGGCTGCAGAATCTACATCTCTCTGGGAAGAATGGGACCAAAAAGATTATGTGCTGTTCTTATAAAGCAGCCAATGGCTGATCAGCAGGAATTCTGTCTTGGGACCTTGTGAACTACTTCCCTGCATGCACTGACTTCTCAATTAAAACCATGGTGCTGAGAATTGAGCACTTTTTATTGCCTAAGGCCAGGCTGGATGGGATTCTGAGCAACCTGGTCTCGTGGAAAGTGTCCCTGCCCATGGTAGGGGGGTTGGAACTGGATGATCTCCAGTTAAGCAATGCTGCTGCAGGAACAGAGGGAATAAACTGTTCTCTGTGTTCAGCAGAGACAGGACAAAGAACAACGAGCTCAAACTGCAGCTCAGGCACTTTATATCAGACTATAAAAGGCTCCTGCAGCAGCAACAGTTGGGCACTGCAGAAAACCGCCCAAACCACGGCAGCTTCTAAGAAGATCCTGACAGACACGTTAGGAGAAGTTTGGGCAGAGCTGGGGAAGGGAAGGCTGCCTTTCACTGTCTCTTTCATCCACTTTGTAAAAGGGTATAAAAATTCCAGGAAGTTTTGATTTCATCCCCTGGAGAGGGGCCCACAGTCCCAGCCCTGCACCACTACCCTCCGAGCTGCCAGTGGAGCTGAGTCCCCTCCCCTCTGACCCCACCATCTCTTGGGAATTGCTGCTTTCCACCTCTGAAATTTGAATAGAGCTTGCTTAAAATACAACAGAACTCCCTTCAGAATGACTTATTTAATGGTTTAATGAAGTCACCACTAGTGCACTGCTTAAGTCCAGACTTCGACCTTCTTTTTCCTAGAAACATGGAAGAAAAAGAAATCTGTGACTCCACACTGTTTTGGAATAAGCAGTTCAAAACTGAAACAGGCAATACATTCTCTGTTTGCTGCATCAAATCAATATAAAATTACTTGTTACTTGAGCATCTGTGATTGAATGTCCAAGGATGAAGACTCCAAAACCTCTCTAGGCAAGCAGTGACAGTGCTCAGAAACCCTCACAGTGAAAAAATGTTCCCTTCTGTTCAGCTGGAAAACAACATTCACAGATGCAGGAAGTGTGTGTTTCTGAACAGCTGCTCCACACCGCAGCTTCATTCATATTTTCTAGAAATTATTAAATGTGCAGTTTGAGTTTAAAAAGCCACTCAGTAAAGTGATTTTCCTTTTGACTCTGGCACAGCTTTTGATTAAATGCTGTGACCTACTGTAGTAACTCTATGGCACTCTCAGGTGGAGCTACAAAAGCCAACAGCCATTGTGCCAAGGAAAACAAACAATGTGACATACTCACAGCTCTGTATTCCAAGAACATTTCTTTGAAAGCCAGAAAGTCTGTAAATGTGAGAAGCAAATCAAATATATCACCTGGCATTTCATCTTTGTGCTGTCTGTAGAGAAAAAAAGTGGGGGAATGAGAAAATTGTGTGAGAAAAATTTGTTATTTTAAAATGGTACAAGGTCAAAAAGGACAAGTAGAACAGTATCAAAATTTAAACAAGAATGTTACTACAGGTGTATCATATAGCAAAATTGCAGCCAAGCATTATGGTGCAGTATTTCCAATCCAAGGACATAATTACATTTATCTATATCCAAGACCTAAGAGTATCACATCAGTGCTTCAAAACCAGACCTGTAAGTCAAATGGAATAATACTCAACTAGTATTTCTCTATTTATTTATCTTGAGCACTGGAACAGCCAGACAGTCCCTTGGAACATGAGAAAGGTTGGGGAGGGGCAGAGATGCTCATCCACAGACCTTAAGAATGATTACTGACATTACTTAGTAGAGGACTTGTGATTAAAACATTTTGGAAGAAAGGCTCTGTACTTCCATGTCAGAAAATTTCAACAAGATTTTGTCAGCAGCCAAGGGTTTGGTTTTTGTTTCTGGTTTTTGTTTGTTTGTAAATTATTTATTTCTTAAAAAACATTCTCCTTCAAAAGGAGCTTTTCCTTAAACAGCCTGTTGTCTGCACTGTCTGCATTCACAGCAATTTCCTAATGTCTTATTTAAGAAACATTAAAAATTAAACTGATTGCAAGATTTTAAGATACTCAGTTCCCTATTACACTTGATTTTCTTATTCAAGGTGAAAACCAGTGATCTTTCAAAAGCACTCTCTTCATGAAGCTGGTTAAGCTAAAGTGACCCAATGCAAAAGCTGACCACCAACCAAACTCTTCTCTGAACACTCTAATCAAAAATTGCAATAAAGGAATTTTATCACTGACTCTGAAACACAACCCGGCTACTGAAGTGCCTGGAAGAGATAAGACCCAACCTTTTAAGGGTCTGGCTTCAAAGTGACAAGAAGTATGAAAATCCTCCAGTGTTTTCATTATGGAGAGGCACATAAGGCACCCTCAACCAACAGCAAAGCAGAGACTTACTGCAATGACACTGTGAAAGCAACCATATCAAACCCACGAATCCGATCAAGCAACTTCTCTTCAATGTATTTCTCTACTAAAGAGATCTGAAAAAAACCCAAACAAACCACCCCTGTAAGATCGTAACAGATTTCAGAAGCAGATTGCAAAACAGCATCCTTACAGTGACACCTTCTTGTCACTCTGCATGATCCTCACTTGACACAACTGCAGATTCCTCAGTGGGCTGTTGCTGGTTCTGTTCTCACACCAGCCCTGAGGCACAGGGCTGAACTGACTGTTTGTATCTAGCAACAAATTATTTTAAACTCATTGAATGGTATTGACTAGTAGACTGGCCTAGTTTCTTGATTATGCTTTGCATGAAGAATGTGATTGAATTGTCCAGTACAACTGGAAAAGGAGACACTTTGTTTGCACACATGCTGAACACATTATTTCCTGCAGCAACAGGCCACATTTCTGTTCAGCTACACAACTCCCAAAAAACCTCGAGAAAATTTTGGGTGAAGCAACAAAAAAGGAACCTAAAGCTCCAGAAAAAACCTTTCTTGCTCACAGACCACGCCTGTGCTTCTGAAGGAGACAGAAGGCAGCACAGCAGGAATCGTGCTGGGATCTGCTCCATGTAAGTCCAGTACTTTATAAAGGGGGAACTGTATAAAAATAAAAAAGCAATACATATGAAAAAATAGGAAAAGGTCTTACATATTCATTAAAAATGTCAGTATAGATGAGCTTGTTTTCTTCTGAGTCATCAAACTCCTGGTAGTGCTTCTCCAAAAAATTCCTCTGTATAAACTGGAAATCATCATCTGGGCCACAAGAAAAATGCATCACAGTTACAAGTTCAGTCATTCTTTCTGTAACACAAACCCCACATTCACTGGTCACACGTGCAGAGTCTGTCACATCAGCACCACAGCTGCTGCCAAACCACCACTCCTGATCCATCTGTGATAGAGCAGAGGCTGCTGGTGGAGGATTACCAGAACAGTCCTCCTGCTCTATGTTTATTAATAAAGTTATTTATTCTGAATCCCTTTGTTCTGGCTCTCAAATCAGCAAAACATCTGTGTTTTTTTAGTAAGTGAAGACCTCTTCCCTAGAAGAATTCAAAGTGAGCTTTTTTTCCCCTGATTTTAAAAATAGTGGAACTCCCAGATTAATTTCCAATTGCCAAAGAATTTTTTTTCAGTTGTAGAAGAAAAGAAGAATAAAAATAAACATGGTAAGTCACCATGGAATTCCACAAAACAGATCTAAATAGAAAGTTGACTTATAAACACTGGTGAAGGACACCACTCTCAGCTTTTCAAACCCTGACACGTTCCAAGTTAGTCAGCATTTCTCCAGATTTGACTACACCACCAGGCAACTGAGGCTGCAGAATCTACACCTCTCTGGGAAGGATCGGACTAAGAAAATTATGTGTTCTTATAAAGCAGCCAATGGCTGATCAGCAGGAATTCTGTCTTGGGACCTTGTGAACTACTTCCCTGCATGCACTGACTTCTCAGTTAAAACCACGAGAATTGAGCACCTTTTATTGCCAAAGACCAGGCTGGATGGGATTCTGAGCAACCTGGTCTAGTGGAGAGTGTCCCTGCCCATGGCAGGGGTGTTCAATGGTCTTTAATGTCCCTTCCAACCCAAACCATTCTCTGATTCTATGACCATCTTTGTGCTTTAAGGCTGGATACAAAGAAGTAAGATCCCCCATCCTTGCAGCTTTCAGTGCTGGAATAGAACCAACTCTCAGTCTGCAGCTCAGGAACTTTAAATCAAAGTGCAAAAGGCTCCTGCAGCAGCAACAGTTGGGCACTGCAGAAAACTGCCCAGACAAATCATGGCAGCTTCTAAGAAGATCCTGACAGACACGTTAGGAGAAGTTTGGGCAGAGCTGGGGAAGGGAAGGTACCTCTCACAGTCTCTTCCATAAAAATCCCAGAAAGCTTTGATTTCTATGTGATAAGCACAAGAATCTTTACTGGTTTTTTAAGAAGCAGTGTATTGCACTGATGTGGAGAATAATTTTCAAGAGTTATAAGCACATTCTTGTGCAAACAGCACATGAAAGACTTTTGTGTATATTTTTCCTACACTACCAGTTTAGGGGCTCATCAGAAGAAAGGAAGGAAAACTTCCAAGAAGCAGGCAGAAGCTATTTTAGCTCTGTATGTTGGCTAATTAATAGAAGAGCAGCTGGTAACATGCTTAGCACCCCTGATGTTTGTAAATACTTGCAGACCTTACCCATTATGATATCCTCCAGATAGCCAACAACTGCATCGAACTCATCAGAAGTCGTGGAGCTGAAAGCAATGAAAGACAGGACTGCATAAATATATATTTTGACCACAACAGAAATTAAAGTTAAAATTTAAAAGTGTTAACAAAAATCTAAGTACAAATAAACCCAGTAATTACAAGCTAACTGAATAACTTCCTAGTTTCAACCTACAAAATAATCCATGGCACTGATAAGAAGAATGCTCCATGGAGATTCTCAACAGGCCTATACTACATTTCCTCTCAGTAAGGTGTCTAATTGAAAAAAAGAATAAATGCTGTTTTACTGGCATTACTGTCAAGGTAATTTTAGTTCTGGTGCAAAAGGATGTAAAGAGTGTAATTAGAACAGCAAATTAAGCCTTTTCCAACCCACAAATCCCAGCTGCTACCACAGTTTCCCTTTTTTTCCCTGCGTTAACTGTACATGGTGATCACAGAACTGTAGACACTCTAGAGAATACTTTGAAACACTTGGTCTTGTAGAACCACTTAAACTGAATGTATACACAAGTATTACAAAACTGAAGAAACTTAAGTATTTTCCTTATGCAAGAAACATGCTTATGTGCTCCAAACAAATGGGATACTCTCCTAAAGTAATTCTATCATGAACAAATATTAAGCACCGTTACAGATCTGAAGACATCCAAGAAAGAAACCTCTGGTACCAGCATCAGGAGTCTGGATCCCTCTGCTAAATCTATTATTGTGCAGCTTGCTCAGACACAGTAAATAATCCACAGGATCTCTCTGGTATTCACAGCTCATCTGTAGTGGGGGATGAACTCTTCCTATATTCTCCAGGAGATGAAAGGCAAGCTTTTCTCACACATGAGGGAAACAAATCTCAAGGAAACAGGGACATTTGTCTTTAAGAAAAAAATTAGCTTCGATCAGTGAAAGCACCATTTAAATTCAATTAATGCCTCTTTCTCTTCCAAATTTCTCTTTAGCAAGCAGAGCAGAACAGCCCTTCAGACTAAATTTTTAAAAGCTCATTAAAGTTATTTTGCTATTAGATAATACGCCAGTGAAATTAATCCAAGAGTAGTTTAACCGGCAGTTTAATTATAATCAGGCTCACTTTGATCAGGAAAAATTAAAGAGATATTTGATTTTAAAAGGTGTCTGATCACCAAGCGATATCCTAGCAACATTCCTGATCCTGGGAGATGAGCGAAGCCAAGGCAAGGCCTGGAACAGCCCGCGAGAGGGCGGCACACGGCCGGGAGCGGGGCTGGCACGGCCGGCCCGAGGGGACGCACCCGGGCTGCGGGCTCACTGCTTCCCTTGGCATGCAAGGGCAGGAGAATTTGCTATGGATAATTTCCACTCTTTTTCCCCCTCCCAATAAATGCTACTAGTGGTTTTATAGCTTATCCTATCAGCAACAGAAAAAGTATTAATTTAGACCCTGGTTTAAGTCTGCAAGGCAAGTAACGGAATTTTAACTGTTCCCAAAGACACCAATTCCATTTCTCTATACAACATATGCACATCCCCACACCTACAGAGACACGTGCTCACCCAGCCTGTGGTTTCAGCCCCTGTCACCTCGTCAGACCCTGGCCAGCACAGCCTGTGCTGCCGAGGCAGTCCAGGCATGGGTCCATTTGTGAGAGGCTGAGTTAAACCCATGAGTGACAGAGCCACTGGCACACCCCCGTTTCTGCCACAAACCTTAGGAGAAGAGCGTGGCAGACAACTGTGGAGTGAAGCAGAGTCTTGGCATCTGCCAGGGTGAAATTTGGTTGAGGTCACCTCAAACGGTCTCAGGTTTAGAAGGAGCACACTCAAAACACGGAGGAGTAGTCTGCTCTCAGAACCCATAACATAAGACAACAAACACCCTTGAAAAGGAGAAGTTTGGAATTTAAAAGAACACCAAAAAAAAGTAATTTCCAGCCTTAAAGTGCTTGTTTTGAGCCCTCAGCCAGGACTACCTGGTGCTACACTGACCACAGTGATATTTAGTTTGACTTCACCTAAACTCTGCACTGATGCTATTCCTTCTTGGAGCTTTGCATTCTGCACCTTTGTTCTCCTAAGAGACAGAATCTACTAATCAGTGTGGTGCAAATTCATTCATGTAATTATATTCCTATTATTTTAATTAGCAATTAGTTTATTGAAAAGCTGACACATGAGAATGTAGCATACTCACGTGGCTACACCCAAATTTTCTCCATCAGAAGTCTCCATTGTTCCTGCCTAACAAGACTGGAAGAGACAATCTGTATGTTGCTGCTGTTAGTGGTTATTTCTTCTTTTTGGCCAAAGTGCTACGAAATAACATGTAACTTTGCATTAATACAAATTCAATTGTTAAATTACCATACACTTCCCAAAGAGTGAATCAGGAGATGGATTTTAATTCTTAAACACGGGAATTTCAACTTCATGTTCTTCTGAAGTTACTGCTGTTTCTTTTCTGTAATAACCCAAATTCTCTAGCAACTTTCTCTGCCTATTCAGCAAACAGGCTCAAAATGCTACCAGTCCTTATAAAGGCGTTTCAGGTCACCTCTACATCTTTTCTCCTGAAACATCTATGACTAAGAAAGAAATGAAGCCAGGTAAGATGAAGATTCCACCCTGCTCCGGAGTGTCCCAGACCACTCTTTGGTTAGCGATCCCATGGGCCCTGTGCAGTGCCGGGCTGTGTCCTGGCCGGACCTTCGGCCCCTGCTCCTGCACCCTCGCTGGGTTGTACCCATCGCCGGCGCTCGGAGCAGCCCCAAGGCATCACCCCGTGCGCAGGAGAAGCGACGAGCGCGTCCCTCCCCTCCCCATCCTCAGTCCCGGCTTCCCGCAGGGGCAGAAGCCCTCCAGCCCTGTCCCTCCCCAGGCACCCAGCCCGCCTCAGTCCCCCTCTTCCAAGGGACCCAGGAGTGCGGGCCGTCGCCCTCCCTCTCCACAAAGCGCCCCGACCGCGTCATCCCTCCGTTCCCAGGGACCACAGCTCCTTGTCCCCTCTCCCGGGACCTCGACCCCATATCCCACCCATTTCGCGGGTCCGCGGCCCCGTGTCAGACGCCCCTTTCCCGGCACCACGGCCCCATGTCCCGCCCATTCCCCGGGATCGCTGCCCTCGGCCCCAGCCCTGCCCCGCCCGCACCCACCGCCCTCAGGCCGGCGCGGAGCCCCCTCCCCTCGGGCCGTCTCCTGGGGAACGCGCCCTTCCGCCCCGCCCGCAGCCAATCGCAGCGCGGCTCCGGCCCCGCTAGGCCCGCCCCCGGCCCGACCGCCCAATCAGAGCGCGGCGGGGGCCGCGCGGGAAGGCGGCAGCGCCGCCATGGCGGGCTGGGGAGCGCATCTTGCGCCGGGCCGGGTCCCAGCCTGCAAGGGGGGTGTGGGAGGGACACGCAAATAATGCTGTTAAATGCTGTTTGTAAGGCAGGTTTCCCCTCAGAGAGCAGAGCTCCGAGGGCTGGGGACAGCTGCAGCCCAGCGACCAGCGGGGTGACCTGGACCCCCCGGAACGAACGTCGCAGCCGAGCGCGGAGACGCGCACAGCTCCCAGCAGAAAAGGAATTAAAGAACAACAAACAGCCTTCAGGATGTATTTATTGTTGAATGGACAACTTTGCTACAATTCCTTTCCCTGGCTGAGAGCCTGTGGAGTCACGGCCTCCCCTCCCCATAACCATGGGGGTGGGCAGGGAGGGAGGGGGACACCGCCCTGGTCATGGAATATCGAGCTTGACAAAGATGCCCCCAGCGTGTATGGCGGCAGAAAGCCAGTCAAGGGGTACAGTCTTTCCCTCTGTGAAATGAACAGGACAGTTCTCTGCAACACAGCTCCCTCCTCCACCACCACTGGCTTCCTCTGCCCAGCACCAGCTGCATGGAAGACGGTCTGGGGCAAAATTTTCCAAAGCATCCACGTATTTTCCGATAAAGAATGTAAGCACTTAGTCCCGTGTCCACAAAGGCAGTGAGGCACTGAGGTCACCTCCATTTCAAAAGGACACCAGATGCCTAGAAGCCATTGTGAACCTGGGCCTGAAGACCTTAATCTCATACAGCAGTTGATACGAATTAGGAGTCCTAGGCACTTCTGAAAATTTTACCTCAGTTAATCCTGGCCAGGCAAACCAAAGCCGTGAAGTTACTAGTCTCTATTAAGGCAGAGTTCAAAATGGTTCTGTCCCACCTCTTCCCTGAAGTACAGTTTGTAACTTTGTACCTTAGGGATAAAAACCTCATAATTGCATTTGGAAGCGCTTCATTTCAAGTGATTCTAATTTCTAACACCCTTGTGGCAGTGATGGTGGTCACGTTTGCTCATTGAACACCGAGCAGGAAGGGACTCAGCCCTGACTGATAACACGGTTACAGCAAAACATTGTACAGTACAGTCAGTGAGGAAATGAGATCCCTGTGGCACAGATTTCCCAGTCTGACCTTCATCAAACCAGGCATTCAAGGTGGAAGATCATCCACATATTAGCAAAAACACTAACCAGCACTCTGCTTCTGGATTCAGTCTACATTTGGACAAAAGTCAACAAGAAAATGATGGACAGAACTTTCCTAATTCACACATTTCTGGATGAAGTTCAGCACCCTTGAGTTAGCAAAGGCAGAAGGTGAAAGGAGTTGCTAGAGAGCTGGATTCTGGGACCTGTGTGCAGAGCTCTCAGCTCCTACTGAGGTCAGTATGAAGCCAGAGCGCTCAGCAGGAAGAGGCAGCCTCAGCTCTGCTTTGTTAGTATTTCATAGTACAATAAAGATAATAAATGATTTTAAAAATAAGCTACATCACACCATGAGAATTCACTACAACAGCCTCTGCTGCTGAATCACTGCCAAGAAGTGGGATGGTTTTGGTGTAAGTTGTGAATTAGTGTGAATTAGTAAAGTTCTACTATACAGACAGATAATTAAAAACATCAACCTGTGCAAGACTTGGAAGAGACTGAGTCATATCCTCAGTTGGTGCAAAATAAGCAGAACTACACCAGTTTTTGTGCTACTGACACCAGCTGTGAACCCTGATTCCTTGTAGAAACCTAGTAAACCAGTCAAGAGCTGCCTGCTGAAGTGCATCCTTAACATACAAACATCACAAATGTGTAATTAAAGTGGAGCAGAGATTCCCACTGTATGATCCCTACCAAAAATAGGAAGTGTGGCCCCAAACCTGCTCAGAGCAGGACTGACATGTGGCAAGCAAGGTGCATTTTTAAGGAGTTAAGAATAAGACTGAAATTGCTATCCAAATAACCTTGTTTTAAATAAACTGGCCCAGAATTCTCCTCTAATATTTTAAGATATATTCACTTTGGAAAAATTGAGCTAACTTTCAAAAACAACACTGATTAAAAAAGATGTTCGATGATACCTTAAAAAATACCCAGAATATCAAATTAATTCCAGTCCAGCATTATAATTAGTTAAGAATACCTCCTGAAAATTATAACCTCACAAAAAAAGTGGGTACTGAAGTTAAAAGCATCAGAAACATTATGTACTTGAAAATACTACCGATCTTTTAACATTTAAGAACAAATCTGAACATTCTTTGGAATCACCAAGTTATTAAAACCTGTGAGTTTCTCTACAGTCTCCACACTGTCTTTTCATATCAGTCTGTGTACAGATTCAGTCTTTGAGCAGTTTAATATCCACTGTCGGAAATACAGAGTCTCTGACCAGCAGGAGGCTACATTAAACAGGAAAACATTGGCATTCTCTTTTTAGTACTGACTTCTGCCAAAAATAGACACTTTCGAGCACAAGACAGCACGGCCCTGTTTTAGGAGATACTTATTTTCTCTTCTTTTCTAAAATGCATTGTATGTGTACTTCCAGTGCAAATTTTTTCAGCACTTGCGACAGGCGAGAAGGAAAGGGGAAGAAGAGACACTCCCTCTGCTCTTGCTTGGAGGAACCAATAGCCATAGCTCCTTACTGCTGAAACCAGCTCCCATTGCTGGCAACTGGAAATAGCTTATTTAAGATTTCGGTTTTAAGATAAACAGATTACAGGTTAGCATGAGATCTGGCTGTGGCTATGGTTTTATGTGCATAAAGATTGGTTAGAGATGCTTTCCCCTTTCAGTATTGGTTGGAGTTTGTCAAAAACAAGTCTGTGGTGTTTCTCCACATGTGTCATGAAATGTGAGAGATCTGTCTGACTCGGGTTTGTATTTCCTGTCGACACAAAGGGCAGGTCTCCAGTTGCAAGGCACACTCCATGCACAGGTCACTGAAGGAGAAGAAAAGTCAGTTAAAGCCTGCATTTACAGTATGAAAAACTAAACAACAACAACAAAATAATACAAGCACTAAGCAGTGTAGTCAGCCTGCCAGAGACACAGTCAAGTTAAATCCCACAGTGTGGAGATTAGGTATTGCAAGTCAGGTGCTGTGGATCCATTTACAGGCTTTGAGAGGAGCTCCTGCTGCTCAGCATCTCCCAGAGCTGCAGCTGCTCCTGCAGTTGGTTGGGATCCCACTTAGCACTCGCTCTGGTCTGCAGAGCAGCAGCCGCGGTGCCCTGCAGGGAGTCCCTCCACTTCTTGTTGACACACACCAGGTTAACTTTCCAGTACTGAGACACATGGCAAGACTTCTTTCATGTGCTCTAAAAATCTTAAGGAATTGGACTTAACTGGATTCATTTCCTACTAGGCTGCATAAAGGCAGGAAAGTGCTATTATGGTATAACTCATACTGCTGTCCCATTTTTAGCTTGTAGAGGAATTTGTGACTTGAGACAATCCATTTGTTGAACGTTATTTAATGAGTATTTGAGTATTATGAATTTTCTGCTCTCCTCACGTGATCTGGATTTCACAGCACCAGTATCAAGTACTAATCAGTAAAGCCTTTGACATCAGGGAATTAAGACTCAGTAGCCCAGGGTAGCACACAGATGTAACCTCAGTACTTCCCCAGACACACATAATTAGGGATTCAGTCTGCTCAGGTCTAGGGTGAGTGGAACAGTGGGAATACTATGCTTAACTGCCACATGTCACACCCTTAAAAGGAGGGGAGGTTATTTCCTTTATGCTGGGGAGTCAATCAAGATGAGCAGGGATTGCATGCAGCCTCATCTAAGCTGAATGTCACAAACACATTTTCCTATTTTTCTTTGGTTTTTGGTTGGCTTCTAAGGTTTTACCTGTGTCCACATGGCCTGAGTTCTGTGTCTGCTACCTCATCACAGCAAAGTGTGCAGCAGTTCTCTCGGATGCTCACTTGCTTCAACAATGCCAGGCGCCTGTGTCTGGAGAGAGAGAGAGAGCCCCCCAAACATTAATTTGACTCAAAGCAACACATTCAAAACTATTCTGAGTATTGCACCAAGGTCCACACAACACTTGCCTGTGCTACACCCCACTGCTGATCAACATCCATCAGAAATTCCCACAAGAAAAGGCTTAACACACCCAGAGACCTGCAAAAACAGTCTTTGATTCCCTATTCTGGTCTGTCAGAAAGGGACAAAAAGGTATTAAATAACAATTCTCCTAGTTCCCACAGCTCAACACTTAAAGAAATTGTTCTTTTGTACCTGGGTACTTTTAGAAGGAAAGAAAAAACCCTAAATAAACCTCACAAACCCATGCATCAACAATATTCAGAAACCCTTTAATGCTCTAACAGAGTTTAAAAGAATAAAAATTGAAAATTAAATCAACAGCCCACTATGGCAACAGCCACAAGGGAGCGTAAACAGATAAAAATCCCTCATTTGATGAAACAGACATTTCCCATCTGGAACACACACACACACACACCACCCATCAAAACTGTTCAGTTTGGGTGTTGCTCAGCAGGGTGATGAGTCTTGCCCCAACACCAGATGCACTAAATTCAGCACAACTCTACACAGATTTATGTTAAATCCTGTGATGGATAATTAGGGCCCACTCATATAGGCCTTTGCCTGGTTTCCTATCACTTTTATAATGATCAAAGCTATCTTTTAATTTAGGATTGTCTTATCATTTCCAAGCTGTTCAGGCTGTAGGGCAGGGATGATCTTTGTTTACACAAAGAACAACAGTGTCCAACCTTGAATGCAGCCTTTCAGTGCTATCACATAATAAATAGTCTGTAACACAGGAGGGCAAGTTTTGCCAGTCAGGCATCAACAGGAAACCAGTTTCCCCCAGTTTATCTCTCATCCTTTGGCACAATCGTGTAACAGCTCTCACAGCCATTGCCTGAACATTGCAAGAGCAGTGCCAGAACAGCATCAATGACACCTGATCATCAGCCAGAAACTGCAAACCCTCATCCAGCGTGGGACACTGCTAAGACAGAAGGACACTTAATTTGAAAGGGGAGGGTGACAAATTTGTACCTAGGAGATCATCTTAAAGATTAAATCAGACTCTCACTTAAAGCACCTGCAGTCATAAGCAGGAATAATTTACTCTGGCTGTATGGAAGCACAAAATGGTCTTGCAAGTCGTATTTGTTTTTCTCTGCATAAATACAATATCCCAAGCCTCAAACTTTGCCAACGTCTCACTCCAAGCCAGGAGTGAGGGGTTTTTTTTTAGTTTTCTTTTTAAACACTAAGATCCTTAAGTACCTCAAGTACACTTGATCAGAGCTACATAATTAAAAACCAGTCTCTGAATTTTATTACAGCCAGGGATACCCCCTCCAACCACCTCACCCCCACTTACTAGTTGCAACCTAAGATTTTCAATCACATACATCAGCACCAGTCTGAGGGCCATCTTCAAGCTGGAAATCCAGGGTACACCACATCCCAGATTGCACTGTATACTGTTACAGTTTGTGCTCCAGTAAGTTATTAGTAATAAAATAACTTAAAGCAGACCAGCTATTAGTTTTCATTCCTGTTAGAAATGTGGTAAAAGCTAAAGAAGAATGTATCCAAACCTGTTTCTATCTGGTCTGAATTTAGGTGGGAAAATACTTCTAAATTTGAAAAACCTTTGTCAGTACTATCATTAACAAATGGGGAAATTTTCATCTGGATCAGAAAAGGACTATTTCAAGACTAACAATCATTAAGTACTTCCATGCTGCCAACACCATGAACTAGGTCAATTTTAAATAGAACCTCTTTTTTTAATTAAAACTATACCTCCTCAGTCAACCTAATCATTCTTAGATGGCAGAAAGTACTTTTACTAGAAACAGCTTACTGTGCGGTACTAGTTAATTTTAGTTTAGCTTAATATTAAAAAAAATTTTAATTTAATGTATTTTGGTTGCATATCTCCTGCCCTACTCATGAAATTGCACTGGAGCCTATTGTCTCATCCTTTTAGAAAAGGGACCTGTGGGAGTAGGATCCCTTAAGAAGTTAATTTTGCTGAGTACAAGGCAAGACTTTACAACTCAGTGAAGCATTTTAAACCTCTGCGTGTGAACACACGAGGTAGACAGGAGTATTACCTGGGCAAAATTATTTTCTCTTCTGCTGTCAGAAAGGCATGATCATTGAAGGTACTAAACTTCATTGGTGGTGGGTACTTGAAGGGTTTTGCCCCAAAGTTGAACTCACATTGTTGATAGGACATGAAACTAGCTGCAGCAAAAAAGCCAGATCTGCAACATGATGAACAAGCATTTTAGAATGACTTAATAGTAGAGCTTTCCAGACACGTTACTATTACCATACAAAAACAGACCCTGAGACAGAGATAAGTTTAATACCAGTGTTCTGCAGCTAACTGGGAGAACATCAAGTTTCAGCTGCACATACTTACCTTGTTTAGTTCTCAATTTCTGAATTTGCTGTCAGGATTTATCTGAATTTCCTACTGAGTGAGCCAATAAAGGCTGCCTACTCTACAACTAGGATTAGTCACACTTTTAAAACCACAACTATCACCCCTTTCAAATTTACTGAAAGGGCCCAAGTTCACTAATATCCCAGGTTCCAACAAGTACTCAAGACTATCCATTACTTGAAGAACAGAGCACTGAAACCTGGATAAAGAAGATACTCAGCAACTCTTTAAACTGCACTACTGTATCTTGAACTGCATCTTGAACTATATTTTGAGGAGAAAACATGGATGAAATTATTAGCATGGTAGGATTAATTTACAAAGTACTATAATGTTTAATTAAGCTGCATAGGAAGCTGCTTTCTCAAGTATTACACCAGCTATCTTTACAGAAGTGAAAGGCTGAACTTCCCTATGAGAGTTTGGGGAGTTAACCGTGTGTTAATTTTAACAAGAGTTGGCAAAATAAGCCCAACACCTGCCTGCAATGCTACCAAGAGATGTCCTCTGATGAATATTCAGTGTGCTACTCCAGGAGCTGGCCCCGCTGAATGGCAGCCAGTTAACAAGCCCTCCTCAACATTTACAGGATAGGCTTTATTTTTCAGAAAATCAAAAATTGCTCAAGCACCAAAAAATTGTTATCTTTGCTACAGTCTCATTCTATTTTAATATGCTAAGCTAATTTGACAGTAGAAAACATTGAGTTGAACCTACCTTTGGAAAGTCCAAAGCATTTATTTTGGACTCTGAAATTCACCTGTAAAATTATATCCTTCTTACTGATTTCTAAGCAACTTTCAACTGGAAAACTTGCTTAATTATGGCTTCAGGTAAGTAAATATGAATTTACACTTCAAATTGGAAACTCTTCATATAATTAAAACAATTATACACAGAGGTCATGTCCTTCCAAATGAGCAGATACTTACACAGCAGATGAAAATACTTGCTTCTCAGCAGGAAGCTGGTTTCCATTTAAATAGAAGATCATTTGCTTTTCTTGCAAGTCTAGTAGAAATCCTATTGTGTCTCCTTACATGCAAAACAAGAATAATTTAAAGATTTCACTTCTGTTAAATGCCAACAGCTGAAACAGTTACTGTTTCAAGTGTCACATGTCACTATGAGTTGTCTTACTTAAAAGGAACTGCTTGCAAAAGCACAAAAGAAACATTGATACAGACAGTAACTAAAAAAAGAAAAGAACAAAAAACCAACCCAAAACCAAAACAAAAAAAACCCAGGAGAAAATAGTAAAAAATAAGTATTTTGGTCTGCCAGAGCATTAATACTACATAGTTGTGGAAGTATTGCAGAGTATTTGCCAAAGACAGAAGAAAGCTGCACTCTGTCACTCCTTGACTATTTCACACCTGTTGAAGATAGACTTTACCAAGAGGGTGTTCTGAGGACAAATTTCCAATATGCTTGTGCTATTTATTTTTAGGAGGTGTTTTAATTTAGCCATCCTTGGGGGAAAATTTTAATAGAAGAGAAGGCGGCACAGTTCACACAAGCATGGCATGCACAGAATCCTACCAAGATTTCAAAGCTGAGATCAAGAACAGAACTTTGCTGTCCAAGTAGTTATCCAAGAATTTAAAGTAAGCAAGACAGTGCAACTCCTCCTTAAAAAAAAAAAAAAAAAAAAAAGTCTAACTTAGAGATCAAGGTTTTTTCCCCTTCTCTAAAACAACTCTTCTAACCCAGAAAGGAAGATTTCAACCCTCTGTTGAGTAGGACTATAAACATCTGGAAAAAAGTCTAATGATTACATGTCCAATGTTAATTGGTGCTACAATTGGCACTCTGCATTTGAAGAGAAAAGGCATTTAGCGACCAAGATTCTCTTTACACAGACTGGGGAACAAGGCTGTAATGCCCACTTTGAACATTTAAACCACTGTTAAAGACACAGTACTTATTAAACTTTTTCTGATCGTGAGGATTAGGCAGAAACTGCTCTGTTCACACCTACTAACAGACACCTGCAAGAGGAAAGAATCCTGTGCAGAACTCCAGTTAGGATAAACAGCAAAAGATGGACTAAATACCTTCTTTCCAACAGGGATGGGAGTGTGGTTTACTTCTGGCATTATACCAGATCAGCTGCCGGCAGCCATCGTATGCACAGGAGTATTCGTCGTCCCCGATGCCATAACCTTCCTTTAGAGAGACAGTAAAACACCTCAGCCTGCAGCCATGACTCACACAGAAGGGCTAAAGTGTATTTTAATTCACCTAAAGTACTCTTCCAAGAGCAGGAAGGGTTTCCCCCTCCCCAGTGAAGGTAATTTTTTTTTTTCCCAAACAAGCCTTAGTTTCATTTTCACATCAAAAAGGAATTTGTTGGGGTGAAGAGGAAGAGAGAAGGGGATATTGTTTCTAAAGCATGTTTCATTCTCTGTGACCTCAAATCACTTCTGTCTGTTAAAGTATTTAGAATTCAGGAGGCTAGTACCCAAATAGGTTAAATTTTTGCACCTTAAGAAGTCACCACAGAATCATAACCACTCTCTTATCTTGAAGTCCCAGTACCAAACTTGTAATACCTTCCCCCACAAGATATCCACATGCCACCAGAACCCACAGTGCACAGAAAGAACAAACACACACCCCCTTCACCCAATTTGTTGCATATTGTCTCCCTCAAATTGTGAAAACATTATCAAGTGATTGTCCTAAGTGCCAAGGCAAACACAAAACTAAGAGTTTCAGAGTGGGAGAAAAATCTTATCATGTAGCAGAGCCCAACCATGAAACCCAAAAGCATTATGGAAGGTCAGTAACTTCCTCATGCTCAGCATGGTTTGTCTGGAGTGCAAATACCAGACAGCATCTGATTACACAAACCTCCTGTCCCAAATTAAAGCTAAGCCCAGCTAATGGGTGTTTAATGTCATATTTAAGACTAGTCTTTTTGTTACACATGCTGTAAATAAAGAGCATATGGCTTCCGAGGCCTGTGTTTGTGACATAGGCAGAAGATAATATCCTTGTGTTTCAGGTACACACCTGATGGACTTAAATAACAGCAGCATTTGGCCACCAGCAAAACAGCTGCAGCAACAGAAAAATCATCCTGCTCAAAGATGCAGCATCTCCCATTTTCATACCTTTACAGGACATACTCACAGAAAAATGCACATACACCAAGCTCCTTAACAGTAAGTCAGGGAAAAAAAAAAAATCTTTTAAGCCTCTTACTAGTCTGAAGGCAGACACATGGCCTTTTATTTCAAACAGTTTCTGTTACACTCAATTTCTACAAGGCCTGTGCTCAGCACACATCTGCATGGTATTTTTGGTTGGCTGGGTTACCTTACTTTTGTGGGTGGTTTATTTATTTTTGTTACTTAAATCACACTTCAATTCCATGCTCAAAATGTGGGGCTGGACTTTGGATGTGACAGAGGTATATGTAGGTTATACACCAGCAGAAGACAATGGTATTACCATGAATAATTAGAAGAAATGGAGCAAGACCTCTGAACTCACAGGAATACTTAAGTTAGATGGTGAGAGAAGATACTCTTCCATTCCTGTTGGGTTTCTTGCCACTGGTGTTTGTTTAATCTCCTTAATCTATTTCTCTCATATCCCCACAACCAATATTTACTCACATGTATGTATTTGGCCTATCTTCACATTAGCGTCTGTATTTGACTCAGCTGTAGAATGACTTTTTCTATAATAATCAGAAATGAGCAGTTTTAACTGCTTATCTCTACATTAAATATATAATTCTTCTCCTAAATTAAATTCCAAGTAGGAACAGAAAGCCATGCAATTACAACAATAAGGAAGGGCTACAGGTGAATTTCTTACTCAAGCTCAGCCAGCAGAAGTGTCACCTTAAAATCCCAGCACTGTTTCCATTCTCAGCAGTAGGCTAGGCCAAGCACACCTTTTGTCCTAAAATTCTAACTTGCACTTCCAATGAACTTTAATGATCATTTGGAAGGCTGATAATATGGAAAATTAACTCTAAGCTGAAGTACACAAGTTTTTTGGGTAGTAATTATTATTCTTTCTTATTATGGAAATACTAAAACAAATTACGCTATAGCATAAAAAGCATACAAAGTTTCTAACAGCCATACAGAGTTACCATGAAGATTTAAGAAAAAGGAAGATCTAGTAACATCTCTGTGATGACTGACTATGTTTGGACTTCATGTGCACATGGCACATTTTGCTTTAGTGCTAGCAAATACATAATCTTAAAAGTAAATAGTAGGAAGAAGAATACTTAGAACTAGAATAAGACACAAAATTATCTGGATGAGAAGGACAGCAAAACAAACTATAAAATAAGACAGTGTATTTGTTCCGTACTCTCAGGAAAAGGCAAGAGGTTTAATCTTTTTGTAATTCTTATTTTTAATTAAAAATAAGTTTTTGCATTCCTAAACTACCATATTGCTGCTACCAGTAAGTCCAATGATACCATGTTATTCCAGAGTGAATTTAAGTTATTTCCCTTGTGAAAGTTAATTTAATAGGAAAATGTGTTAAAGAGGATAATCAAATGGCTGCTTGGTGACCTGTGCAAAAGACAGTGCATAATAAACTGCTGTTCCTAGTGACTTATAGTTTACTTCCAAAAACAGACAGTAACTACTGTTATCTAAAGAATTTCCAAGACATTAAGCTACAAGAAATAAGTTCCCTATAGCTTCCAAACAACAGCAAGCAGATAACACAGTCACTGCTGTAGCTCTGCAATGTCAACACTGACTTCTCTTGTACCAAAGCAAAACCACCTTCTTGGATGCACAGAAAAATTGAAGGAAACAAACAAGCGCTCAGTTACTACCACAGTATAACCAGAGCTACTTTCATAGATATTGTAAGAAGAAAAATACTGACGTTACCTCACCAGCAGCTAGGTGACATTACATGTACTCACATGGTTGAGAAATTTGCTGTCTTTGGTGGCCCATCCTATCTGCATCACTCCTGAAGTAATGACTGTAACTTCATAGTACCAGACTCCAGAGTCGACACAGAACGTGCATCTGACGCTTTCAAAGGAGGAGGCATCACATCGTGCCTACCAAAACCAAACCAAAAATTCAGTGTCTACAAAATCAGCATTCAAACAAACCCCTTCCTTCCCTGGATCAAGTTTCTTGCATATAAGAATATACCAACATAATTTTACAGGCATTTCAGACAAAAAGTGACCTCTCTGCACAGCAGTAGTTGTCACACAAGCTAGTGAGTAGGCAAGACTGAAAACTGTTCAGTGGTTAAGCCACAGGCAAAAAAAAAAAAGCAGCAAGTTGACAGAAACAATTTAAAGATTTAAAGACTAAGACAACTAAGACAGGAAAACCTAAATCACTGGTTATTAGCTGATTCCTGGTACGAAGGATAAGGAGGCATTTAATGCTAATTCATGAAAATTTGTCTGTAAGTAGTGAAACAAGTTTTTAGAAGGAGTTAAAGAGGAAGGAAAAAACCCCACGTGGCTGAGACAAAAATCTGACTGCTGTGAACTTTTCAAGACTAGACAGGACAAACAATAAAATGATGTTTTGACTAAAGTTGTTCACAAAGTAAGCGAAAAGTCTTAAGCAACCTCCTCACTTCTCTGAAGTTTTGGGGCACAGATACAGGCATTACTTTAGTGTGAATGTTTCTACAATTGAGATCAGCACAGTGATGTTACAACCCTCTGATGACAAGGAAAGATTTCTGTACAAAGCTGGCAGAGAATTTGGATTCATTCTATAAAAATCACAGGAGCAAGGAGCAAAGCAAAACAGCTAAAACCTGCCTTTTTCTTCAGACTCTTTCAGGCTGAAAACATGAAACAATATCCTACCTCTAGTCCATGTGGTGAGATCTTCAGGTATTCACTGACGTCGTTACTGTTCAGCATAGCCCTAATGTTGGTCAAGTCAACCTTCTCATATGTAAACTGCCGGCCTTCTTTTAAAACTGCAAAATAAAACTAGTTTTAGTTCCTGCTGCTGCAAAACTTGATTTTAAGCATTTCACACACTGACAATAAACGTCTCTAGGATCCAGGTAATTTTTGGCATAACTGAATGAAACACTGACCTTTTGCCTGCATGAAAACAACTTCCAATACACCCTATGTTAAATACTCTCTAAACATGAAAGCACGACCTGTACCTCTGACTAGAGCTCCTACAACCTAATTACTACTGCAGGAAACCCACAAGCAAATGGAAGGCATCCAAGTTCACACCAAGATGCCACTGTTTCAGGATTTACCATTGTATTTGTATATTCAGCTGGGGAGAGTTCTTCTGATTCATCACAGTGGAACAGATTAGGGGATAGGGAAGAAGGGGAAAACAAGGATTGAAAGGTTTCTACAGTCTCATTTTTAGGTGCTTAGCTTGAACTGAGCCAAAACAGCTCTCTCTGCCTGCTTCCCCTTTCCACATGGAAGGATCAGAGGTGTTTCTCTTGCCAAGTGTCAAATTACTGACAAATACATGTTAATTTACACATCAAAGATCTTATCTTAGAACCCTTCATATATCCCAAACTTGCTACAACACTTACACAGATGTTTAGTAAACACAGCTGACACTGGCTTTCCATAAGCTGACTAAAGCCCCATAAAACCCAGCAGACCTTTTACCCAAATTTATCTAAAAGGCATTAGAAACTACAAGGTCATTTAGAGTTGTTGCACCCTTGAAATCACAACTAAACAAGCACAATCAGAATTTTTAGTCATCCAAAAGATAGACCTAGAGAAGTGCTTTGCCAAACACTTTCCACTTTTGATCACAAAAATCAAAAAGTATAATTACTTTTAAAATTCTGTGAGCTATTGCACTGCTGGGGAACGACCACAGGAGTGACAGTCACCGGGACATGTCAGCAATCCAGCTGTTCCACGGAGACGGAGCTGCACTGCTGAGCCACTCAGCACATTTGCTGAAGTGTGGGTTCCAGGAAATTGGTGCAAAGAAGGATTTTCATTGCAGCTCCAACTTGCAGAGCACAAACCACTTCCTTTCAAAAACATTTTCCTTGCCAAAATTTTCTTTCCTTGCAATTACCATGGATATATTTGTTGGGGTGGTTTTTTTTGGTTTTGTTTTCTTTTTCAAGGAGATATTACAAATGCAGTCAGATATACTAAGTGCTTATACAAAAACAAAGCAGCCCTCCATCTTTTTGGAGGAGTGATTAATATTAAATTAATCCATCCCTTTGTTATACCTACACAGATTGTCTAAACTCCACTGGGCACAGAATCCAACCTGGCGTTTTAAGTAGTCTGGATTATCTGTCCATTTCTCAAGCAAGATCAGTTGGTCGCTAATGCACGATTCAGAAACTGTCATTTTATTTTCACCTGCAATTTAAGAGCAAAAAGAATAATTGCTGTAAGTTAGAGGTAAGTTTCATTAAAAATAGTAACATCCTACAAATGCAGTAGAACTCCCTCCACACATCTAAACCTCAGTATCCCAAACAGCATGAAATTCTTTCCCCAGGCAGGTGTGGAATTATCCTCATTCAGATTTACCACTTCTCAGCATGGAGCTCCATCAAGACACAGATCATGGCTGCTCTCCATCTCTCCAATATTGATTTATTTCTTTTCAAGTAACATGTCCTAAGTCATTACTAAGTAGTCATTTCTAAGACAAGAAGGACTGAGTTTCAGCAAATCTCTTAAGGGTTTGTGGGTGAGAGTGTCACTAAAGCAAAAAGTATTTTTTCCTTCACACGAACTCTCAATCCTATTCTCCATCTCTAAAACAGATTTATTTCAGTGACAAACGTCTCACGTCACAAGTCCTTCTATAACATTTTTTAAGAGGGAAAATAAGTTTCAGCAAGTATCTCAAGGGTTTTAAGGGGTAGAGGGATGTCACTAAAGCAATAAATACCAATACAACCTCTCATGCTTACAAGTCATCAGATAAAGCAAGTGACAACCATGCAGCAGAAGCCACAGTGTGACTGTTGAGAGCAGTATCAGGCCAATACTTACTCGTTTGTGCAAACTTCTCCAGTGCTATTAGTGCAAAAAGCATCACTGTCGGGTGGGACTGGAAGTTCTAAACATGGGCAGTAAGAAAAAGTTATTTAATAAATACCCCCACAGAGATGCAAGTCTGTCACAGAATGTTTTAGGTTCAAAGGAGCCTCCAAAGTTCCTGTATTCCACCCTCCTGCGGAGAGCTGGTTCAAATAGATCAGGCTATCAAGAGCCTTGATCCATTGACTTCTAATTAGCTCAAAGATGGAGATATCACAGACTGTGGAATCTCAGCTTCCTATAACATACACTACCACTATTTAGCAGACATGACTCTAACTCTTCACAGCAATAATAATAAAATTGCATTGTAATTGCTATGTATGGATATATACTAAAAGATCAAAGACACTTACCAAGCTGTGAAGTAAATATTCCAATATGCCCGGGCTGAGTAAGCCTATGCTTGCAGGACCTGCAAGAACATTAGGAATGAAATCCATCCATGGGAAACTACCACATATCCACCACCACAGATCTTTTAAACACAAGGTAACCAATTAAAGAACGTCTGAGGACTTCACAGCAAAGAAAAACTATAATCTAGAACAATTATCATTGTTCCCAGTAAAATCCTTGCTGCACATTTAATAATTTCACAGTAACTGGCACATTGCAGTCCTGTTCAGTTCACTGCTGTAAGTGGGTACAGAGTTATAGCCACACAGATTCTGAGATCTTGCAGTAAGATTCCAGCAGCCTCCACTTAGCATTTGCATGCTCATTACTTTCACAAAGAGACTGTTTCCCCTTTACTTCCAGATTCAACATGTAAAGACCAGCTCCATTTATCAGTAGCCCAAAATAAGCAAAACTGAGCATCTGATATACCCAACTTGATAGTTAATGATACAGTTTGAAGCAGCACCAGAGCAAGCAGCCAATTTAAAATGGGTAAGCCCTGAAATACTCTCCACTTAATCAAGAGAGAGACACGAGGGAAGCAAATCCTGGCATCCACAAACTCTAACAAATTGCAGTGGGTTCCAACACTGCATTAACAGATTTGTTGCCTGAGCTGACACAGTGAGGTCTGTGTCCACCAAGATGAAAGTAGATACAGTATCTCATTTTGACTTAGTACAATAGGGTACAAGTCTTACAGTATCAAAATGTTTCCAGACCTTGTCCTTTACTTGTTTTTTGACAAAAATACAGAACTTGGTTTATAATAACCATTAAGTGACACAGGACAATCACTTTATTTTCCTCTATATCCTGTCCACTTTCAGAAAAGGAACAAAAAAACTAGACACAAAACAGATCATCAGCAGGAAGGAAACTTAATCATTTCCAAGAGTGTACTAGGAATGACAGGGAATAAAAATTCTATATGAAAAGTCACCTTAAAATAGAATCTCAGCAATTTTCTTTTAAACAACACAGACAAGAGAATCTTTTCAGCTAACTACAAAAGAACAAGACATGTCTGTTGGAAAAAGCATATTTCTTTTTTGTTTCTGTACAGCTTCCAGGACCACTAACTTAATACTGCTTCCTACTGTCTAGAGAATGTGTGCTCAGTAATTCACAGAGTGGGTCTGCAGAGGAGACTGATGACCAGTGCTAAGGCAAAGCACCATAAACAAACAGTGATCCCCAATCACCATCCACGCATCACAAGGGTTTGTGAATGGCTCATTCAGACATTTTAATCAAGCAGATTCTGTCATGCCTGGTACTCCCTCGATGCAGAAGACTGTTCAAAGTTCTAAGAAAACACTCCTGACCTAGTTTGCATCGTGAGTGCTAAAGCAGAAGTGCTGCAGAGAGGCAAATGCCAGCTGTGAGGAGAACCCCAGGGCTTTACCTGCCAACTTTTCTGCCAAGCAGCCGAGCACTGCCGTCGTATTCCGGTGCTTGGCAGGGTGACAAGCATCCTGGCAAGCAGCAGCTCCACTTAAGTTTAGGATTTCAGTTAACTTTTGTAATGCGTCCTGCAAAGGAAAATCAGAAATCTCTTCAACACTGCTGACAGATACAGTTTACCCCTAATTCAGAATAGTACAACAGATTGTTTCTACACTATATTACTAAAGTAAGCATCATATTACACACAGCATGGGGGGGTTATCTTCTAAGATAAGATGATAATAAAGAACAGATGTGAAGGAAAGTTCAACAGACCCAAGAGTTGTAACTTTAAAATTATCACCAGATTGTTGGTCACTGCTGTGATCAACAGCTCAGGACACTTCTGGACATCCTAAGCGAGCTCCCCACAGCAACAGGAACCAGTCAGCACATACGGCACCACTGCCATCTAATCTGTTTCCAGTGTCCCTACACTCATATCCTTTCCAAAAGAAAAGGACTGCTTCCAATTTTAGAATTCAGGACTAAAGAGACATACCTCCCCCAAAAAGCCCACATTCCCATCATAAATTTAGGATGTTGTCAGCTTTACAGGATGTCAAACTGCATTCTTGAGAGTCTAAATGGTTTTCTGTAGTCACACAAATTTAGGAAGTAACCAATGGGGGTAATAAATCTAAAGTGCCATGTTTTGACTTGCTTTGTCAGTATGATATGGATAAAATTCAAGATAGGTCTAGAGCATACTCTGCATTTTCAGGGTAGTTAAGGGTTAATCTAGAGCCAGAACCAGTCATCCCACAGGCAGAACCCCACCCTGAAAAGTTCCAAGTCCTCCTCAACTTTCCAGACTTCATGAAAGTTTCAGCTGATTCAGACTGAAACTGCACAATCTCAGGCGAGGATCTAATTAAAATAGAAGAACTCCTCATATTGAAGTCATCAGCAGCCATTTGGAGGAAAAATGAGCACTGCAAAAGTTGAATAGATGTGTTTTTTTTGAATTGTGTTCTGAGCCACACTCCAGTCAGTTGACTGTGCTACAGTCTGAGGTCTGCACAGAGATCACACTGAAAAGTAGTTACGTTCTTAAAAGGAAAGTCACAAAAACAGAACTGATGAATAGGACTGAGCTAAGTGGAAAGAACAGAAAAAGAAGAAAGAATGACTGAGCTACAGACTTGGGATGGAAAAGACTCACTAAAATTAGACTTTTGACATACTCTGATACTGCTTTTAGCCATTATTAGAACTGTCAGAGAGATCAACTATTTTGAGTTAAATAAAAACTTTATGGAATCAACAGTTTACTGCACTGCTATTTTAACTTTATGTACTTTATAGACTGCAGTAAAAGAAGACAAAATACAGTCTGCTGCTGTTCTCCAGCTGTCATGGAAGTGAGGCATTGACTTCAATCCTTAAGACGAAAAACTTAAAACTTATCCTGTATAGAAAGAAAGGGAACAGCAGCACACTTTAGTAGGCTGCATGTGGCCAGCAGACCTCACAGATGCAGCTCCTGGTACTGCGAAGAGACTACACAGGAAAAACCTCTGTGGACCCCAGAAAAACAGGCACCTCCTTCCTTCTGTCTTGATATGGTCAACTACTTTATAGCAAACTCCTCAAAGTACCCATATAAAAGTCATGTGGATTTTGAAAAACAAATCAGTTGCTTGCCAAGTACATTGTATAGTCAAAGAAAAAAAATCCATAATCACTCTTCGTATGGTGCATTCGCAGTGGTCTCCATTCCTGATTTCTTTTTTAGATCAAAGTTTCTAGTAATACCTTTGTTTTCAAAATGATTCTGCAGTCATAATACATTTCTCTTGTTCAAAAGTCTCAGATTACTTTAATCAATAGCCTAGAGGAAACAAACCCACTCCAGGTAGTTCAAGAGCCTGACCAATTCTCCAGCCACTCATGCCACCACTTTTTTAAATCCCTACCAATACCAATGGAAAACTAAAATTATTAGTAGCTTGAGAAATAAAAGCTGCAATGATGTGATTAATTTCTGAAGAAATAAAATCATGACAAACATCTGAAGACAGACGAGTTCTCGGTACAAACATTATGTTTAGCATCTTGAACACTTGAGGCTCTCACTAACACACCTGCACCAACACAGTATGAACAGCTCAGGTCATCTTTCCACCCAAAACCAGATCAGTGGCCAGTAAGACAAAAGTATTCTAATTCGCCAAAACCACATGTAAATATTTCATAGTTTAGAAATGTCATTTGTTTAGCCTAACACACCCACTTGAGTTGCATTTCTCATGTGCAGGGCAGGAACCATTTCCAGAGAGATTTGTAAATGTGCAGTTTTGCAAATGTGAGAACAAAAGGACAGAACTTGTGCAGCTTTTGCAGCACCTGCACACCTTCCCTGCATAGTAAGTACCACGTGGCAGGAGAGGGCAGCATAAAAAGCAGCCAAAGACCACAGGTCTCTTGTTCCTTTCCCATGGACCAGATTTATCTTTTTTTGGGGAATGCTACTGTCATGAATTAGCATTTAGATACCAAGTCACCCCAAATTAGTCAAAGTTGAATGTTACACCCATTTTCTGAACCACTAACAGTCTTGCATCACTGGTGAAACCCACCCAAAGAGATGATGGGTGTGGCAACCATGAATAACAGACATTTAGCCACAGATAAATACTTTTGTTTTTGACTCACTTTTGTTGGCAGTGGACATTCATCAAGTAGTAGCGTTATAACAGCTGGTCCCAGGGGATCTTCTAATGGAATAACTCTAATTAAAGATTGGACAACTTCCAACCAGCCTTCATCTGTCAACCACAAAACAGAAGTAATGCTGAGAATTAACAGTGCTATTCAGAAGTGTTCAAAATACATCCCCAAACGTTAATTGAAGAACCCTCAAAATTACCCAGTGAACTTAGAGACACCAGGAAAAACAGTTCACTTTTTACACCACTATCTTAGCTTGCAGTAGTTTAGAAGTTTAAATTCAAGAAGAAAAAGTTTACAGCAGCTTGGGTAATACTGAACACCTCTTCTGTTTGGAGAAGAGTCTTGCCCAGGCCAGTGCACCCTTTAGTTCCCACCACTACTAGGAAGGAATACTCAAGGTGGTATGCACAGGTACCTTGTTTTAGTGTGATATTCAAGAGTTCAGTGTCCAGTGTCAACTCTTAAGTGTTAAATGCTGCATCCACAACGACACTGAGGAAATATTTCCTTTAACCAGAATCAGATCACTCGTCCTGAGTTCCCTCAAGTAACGTGAGACTCACAGAAACTCTGTGAGTTTGTCACACGTGTGCTGGTCTGAAGAACATTTATTTTCCTAAGGAACAGCTCTCACTGTTGAATGAGTAGATAAAGGCTTTTACTTGCAAGCAAACCACAATCCACACAGAAGATATTAAACTACTCAAAGTAAAAAGATCTGGATTTACAAGAAAGCAGTTTCATTAGAGGTGAAAATACAGTCTGTATCTGCATACAGGTGAGTGAGGTTGAAGAGGCAGCACTCCAACAGTGACCAGTACACAGCAGTAACACAGTGGGGTTTGAGTTCTGTTAGCACATTCCCATGTAAAACATTTTATTGCTCTAATATCTAACCAGGTTGATTAATTAATTTTAATACAGAAACAGATTTCCCAAGATCAGTGCCAACTCTACTAAGTAGAGACATAAAAATTCACCTAAACCAGAAGTTTGGTGGAAGCCTTAAGCTGGGAGAATTTCTCCTAGGGTAGCAAAATAAAACAGCCCTTGCAGAAACATGGCTCATCTTGCAGGAGCACTTAGGGACAGGGTTGGGACAAAAAACTTCCATAAAGCAGAGGTCTAAAGGTCAGCAAAACCCAAACCAAAAAGAACGTGCTCTGTGCCGACCCCAGAGCACGTGGGGTTAACCCATCTGCACACACACGTGTAGGCTGTTCCTGCCTTAGCTGCAACAGTCACTCTTTGTGGCTGATGGTTTAATGCCACTGCAGTGTGTTTGTGGCCGTCCGCTGGCTGCTCCTGGAGAGTTCACGTGGGAAGTTTAACTGAGTTCAAAAAAACCTGAGGCAAACGCAATGAGCTCAGTGAAGCTTCTGAAGGGCAGAACTGTGTTCTGGATCCCACATCCCCAGAGCTACAGCAAATCCTAACACATCCTGCCAGTGTGTGTTTTTATTTGCTTTGCAAAGAAAAGAGGGTTTTGGGGTTTGTTTGGTTTCTTTTGCTCAGAAGTCACAACTGAAATGCCCAACACAATGCCTTGATACCTGTTTCTGCCATTTCATGCAACGTGATCATTGAATAAGGAGGCTCCTGGTCACTGAAAGAGATATTACACAGGTCAAAATTTATGCACGATCATCAACATAATACACTGAATAAAATGATAATACACAGACAGAAAGCAAATCCAGTAACTATTTAGCAGAAGGAAGTTACACAGGCTGCAGATTGCTAATGCCATTTTCAGATCTGAAACACAGATGGGATTTGAGCCTCTCTCTGGCTCAACATCAACATCTGCCTATCTGCAACAGCTGGTAAGTGAAATTGTCGTCCACGTCTGCATGTCTAAAAGCTGAACACAATGCTTAGGCTTGGTGCTGTTCATTATCAGGGTTGCTCATAGTACATAGCAAGAGGCTGCACACATCAGAGGCCATGAAGTGAACCCAGAGCAGTGCATACGGGGCGTTGCTTCAAACAGGCTTTTTTCCAAAGAATTCTCTGCTAAAAACATAAATTTATTAAAAAAAAACCCCAAGCCCACAAAACTTAAAGGGAAGCCACCTGACATCATGACAGTCTTCAAGCAAGAGCTGTTAAAAAGAAATAGTTAAAGCAGTTTAACAGAAAATATTTAACCCAACCCCCTTTCAAACATGAAAACCACAAAAAGTTCAATAGATCAGCTCCTCAGTTCAGTTTGCTGGAGCAAGAACACGAAGCTACAGCCACAGCTGTGTATCTGAGCAGGCACTGCCAGTGAAAGTACCTAAAGCAAGATCACAAAATCCTGTTCAGTAAGCACCTCCAGGTCCAGAAAAAGCTTATCCAGCAGCATGTCCTAAAATACTTTATTCAGCACTCCTCAGGCACTGCAAACTAACCCCAGGATTAGACTTTACGTTCCACACTCAGTTTTTCTACCAGCTCTGAAATGAAACTGGAAATGCAAAATACACAGAATTTTTAGAAAATTTCAATAGACATTAATTATGGAAATAATAAAACTACCTAGTTTGGAGAGATTAATTATCAAAGAAGAGAAAAATGTCAGTTTTGATGAAATATATATGATGTAAATAATATGGCTTTTTAAAAAAAAAAAAGAAAATGAACATATTCTTAAGAAAATGCTAAAGTGAAGTTTAACCCATTTTTATATTGCCACAACATTTGATACAAGTAATTGGGTTGGGTTTTTTTAACTCCAAGCCTCTTCACCTTTCTTCTGGAAATTAATCGCCCTAGCAGAAAAAAAGAAGTGCAGTACTGTAGCCAGAATTACATCAGGAGAAAGGATATAAAGGTTCAAAAAAAGGAGGAAACAAACCCCCAAAAAATCCAAAAAAAGCCCAACCATAAGTACAAGTAAAGGCTATGAAGAAAAAAGGATGAAATTTTCTGGTTCTGTCATGGGTAGCAGGTGTTTGCAGTACTGGCACTGGGCAAAGGACAGCCCTGTCCCACTGATTTGCCATTTTAATCACTTAATTTCCAAACATCCCCTTCAGCACACACCTTCCTCATTTTGAACAAAATGGCCATTTTGCTATTTCTTAATTTGCAAAGCAGTTCTTCATAAGCCCTAAAATTTAGAACTTATCCTTCTGCACTTAGGAAATTAAACTTAGCTGCTTTCTAGAAGGAAAGGAGTTATCTCTAGATATGAGAGGGGAAAAAAAAAATCAATTCTTAGTTATGTTTTAGGTCAGAACTTTGAGATTTTGCTAAAGCCAAACAGCAACAACAACAAAAAAATTAACCCCAAGAAAAAACAAACAAATAGCAAACAGGGAAAGCAACTGTTCATTGCTGATCACGGTGTATTTCACCAGTCTGTATAAAAAACGCATAAAAATACAGTAGCTTCAGGAATTTGTCAGAAACAGGACTCCAGGGGCAATGAAATAACTATGCTTATTGTCCCTCAGTAGCATAGGAAAGTGCTTACAAGATTACAAAACTGATTGCAAGACCCAAAGGAACAGGATCAACTGTGCACAAAAGTGTTGTGAAACAGCTTAAGGAGGTGCACTTGGGGGAAAGGGGAAGGCATGTGAGACTAGGCAGAGACTTTCAAAAACATTTGCCATGATTTTAACGTAATGATTTGAAGACAGACCACAAAATAAAACCTGTTAAAAAAGCAAACACACACCTTAGATTTAAATGTTCATGAAAAACAACACACTTGGTATTTCCATTTAAAGCATTTGACAGCAGGAAGGCAAACTCCTCCTCTGCAGGCACATTCCAGAGTTGATGCACGTATATGAATCAAGGCTCACTTATTCTGAGCCTCATCCACCTTAAACTCAAACCCCAGCTGTCAAGCTGGAATAGTGCTTTTCCTTCAGTTCTGGTGTTTTCAATTCCTGCACCTAACCCGAAAGGTGATGAGCTAACTTAACCCATCATTTTTAAGGTCCTTTTAAAGCTTTGTAGAAGGCAACACAAAACAAAAAAGGATGAATCCATAAATATTCCCCACACCCTTAATGGATGCTTTGAGCATGCAAGGAATGCAATACTGGGATTGTGAGTTGGGCAGTCACAACATGTGATCTTTAAAAAGTAGTCAGAGTCATAACTGGAAAGAAAAACCTCAGTCTGTTTATCCAGACTAACAAAGATCAAAGCCCTCTGCTTTGCTTAACGATCTCCAAAGAAGTAAATACAGCCTGAAAACAGAAAACTTGCACCCAATTTTTAGGACAGAAGTTCCCAAACTCCGGAGTGTTTATTGCTTCCTAAACTGTGTATTTGTGCCAGGTAAGAAATACTGAGCACACTCCTCATCCCACATGGGTGTAGGCCCGTACAGGAACTGTGAGAAAGCTCCTCAGCTCCTGGAAGAGTCTGTACCTGGGCACTCAGGAGCTACTTCTATTACCTAGGAAAGGTGCTCCTCTCCTAAGCCTCCAGATGGAAACACACGGCTGCTTCAGGGAGGGTCAGGTGTAGATCGGTGAGAGGATGGAGCCACAGTTTGAGAGGAGACAAGAACATTTTCATTCATGTTGAATTATTCCTTGAGGAGGTACTTACTTATCTACCAACGTCCGAATTACAGCCAGTGTGTCAAGTACCAGCCCATCCACATTCTGTTTTTTCCTTCTTGGTTCATGAGGCCCTCGACCCCTCCTGGGTGGGCGGACAGGGTCCCTTGAGTGGCTTCTTGCCTCAGGGATGTGTGCTCTGCTGTTCTCCGTTTGCCGACCCTGAGATTCCACGTTGTCCTCTGACCCGCTGTCATCGCGGCAAACACACGAGTTTCCCATGTTGCCAGCCCCCAAGGCTCCCAGAAAACAGGGAATGTGGTGCTCTAGAGTCAACAGCAAACCTTGGAAAAGGCTTCTGCTAGCACAGAACACAACCCAAGCAACTACAATCATCTAGGAAGTTTTAAGAGAAATGTTTGTGTGATCCTGGATTGTGATCTTTTTGCATTATAAACGTTGCTAACAGCTGGAATGAATGGGAAGTTGGAGACTGAGTTGCCGATAGAACCACTTAAAACACACACTGATCATCCAGAAGGAGGTCTGAAAAAGCAAAACCAAAACAAGAGTCAGTGTTACCGCTGCTAATGAACAACAGAAGAACTCCTATTTTAGTAAACAATCAGTTTTGGTGGATAAAGCACCTAAGAAACATAAGGCTTTACCTGAAGTCTATTGTGGGGAAAGGGAAAGGAAGGAAGAGGAGGAGGAGGAAGTTCCCTTGGTGAGGAACTCTCGCCCACGCACCATTCCTTTCTACACTACCTATTATTTCCCATTCCTTCATACTTTCTGGATGCAGAGGAACAAGTTTGTCTGTAAATCAAGCATGCTGCTACCCTGTAAATACTAAATATCAATAAACCAGTTTCATTTACCCTTTACAGAGACATGTGGCTTATGCCACCCCAATAAAGGCCATACTTTTAAGGTTCTCATTTTACATCAGGAACATTCAGGAACATTTCCAGACTACAAAATAGACAAAAGTGTAAACAACTAATCTTACAGTTATGCTCTACCCCAACAAACAATAGGTTTAAAAGAGAACTCTTTAGTCCATTTGTGCATAAATAGACATTTTTGGAACATGCCTACATTTACTGCATTCTCACACAAAGAAGCACCAACACTGAAACAAACAGAAATTAGACACCATTTTAATGCGTACAAATCTAACTGGGATTTTGAAAGTGGTGTTGTGTGCCTGTTTGGGATCTAGTGTCAAATCAGCCTTCCCTTTTTGGGAACGAAGACTAATTAAATCATTCTTCTGTTTTCATTCAAATGGTTTGGATCACATACAGGCCCAGTAGCAACTGAGACCACAGGACAGTCCCTCCAAATCATTAAATTGAAAATGCAAGAGAAAGATTCAAAGCCCCCTTTCATTACAAGTTACATTTCAAGCCATAGAGCATATTTCCATAGAACATTATGTACATAAAGTCTCATGTAAAATAAAGCTCTACAAGAGATATAATTTCACTACTTATATACTTCAAGCATGTCAGAATAAAAAAGTAACTTTTATCCTTTTAAGAATCAAGTTTAACATTTACACTAGAAGTTACAGTGAATATCCTGTAATAGGTTATTACTATTCCATTATTAAATAATCTTTTACAGCAGACATGTAGCACCATAAGATAAAAAGAAAGTCAGAGAGAGCTGACACCTTTCAAATATCAAAGGCCCCCACCATCAGAGCCAATTGGCAACTGTGCCACTGCTGGCTGACATTTGGGACAAGATCACAACAACATTATTTGAGAAGACAGACACTGGTCATACAAGCAAGTCTTGGGATGTCAGCTGTCACTGAAAAAGCACTGCAACCAAGCTCTCACAGGCTCTTCTGTAGTTTGAAGTACATCATCTTCTTTTAGCGCAGTGAAATGTTCAGTATTAAGAAATTAACTGGAGGCTAACTAAGAAAAAAAAAAAATCAGTGCCTCAAGGGATATTAATTGGAAAAAAATACAAGATCTTGACTTCTTGTTCAAGAAATTCCTAAACCACAGATCACTGAAAGGGTTTCAGCATCACATCATGTTTGCCTTATGCCCTAAGCAGTTTGGCCACCAGGCTCAGAGTCCTTCCATCTGAGCCAATACAGCTGCCACCTTCCCAGTCGAGTCACAAGCAGACAAGAGGTGCCAGGGCAGATTGAAAGGATCTCAAATAGAATTGTGTACGCTCACAACTGGTTAAAATTACTTTCTTAATTTTAAAAAGAACTAGTTATGTTAAATGCAAAACATGTCTTCCTGGGGAATATGTATGTTATTTATGAATCTAGGTCATTTAAGGGCATTTTAGCAAGATAATACTAAAATGTAAAACTTACAGATTTAGAATCTGAATAAAGCTGTTCTGTGACTTAGGAAAATGTTAACACTGAATCTACCTTGTCATCAAAGCAAATATGGAAAAGCTGGATTTTAGGGACTAGCAATGAGTAAGAACCTACCTAAAGAAACAAAAATAGACACATCAAGATTAAAACTGATTATTGAAACCTAGGTTTTTCTGGTTGACAACTTGAAGTATGATTAAAAACAAGTAATTATGATCAACTCACCCGTAAGTTTGCTTGGTTCAGGAAGGACTGGGGGTGTTTAAAAAGCAGCAGAAGTGGACTGTTCTTCTTCAGGGCACAAAGTTTTCTCTGGAATATGCAGCACTCCGTAAGCCTTTATGGTGGGCAGTGAGTCATTACTCACTCTGCTTTCACTTTGGGGAACTACGCTGAAGAGTCCCTGAGGACAGATGGAAAAGAAAGAAAATTCACTTGGAAACTGCATCTAAGGTAGATGTACTCCACCTCCTCCCTACACCTGCCATGACATCAAGCTGTGCTGTTATTTTCAGCTATATCCAGCCTTTACAAGGCTTCAAAACCCAGTCTGCCATCTACTAGCTTTAGGACTAGGCATGGATACAGAAAACCCAGCCCATTTTTACAGCCTTGGTATTCCAGGCACCACAGCATCAAGTGCAGAGCAGTGAACAACTCCTCACCTCAAATTACTGCTTACAAGAGCAAGAAGTGAGGCAATAATATCTGCTCCAGACCACCCTCAAGTAGAGATAGCAGAAAATAAAAAGTACACTATAAAAGTTGATTAGATAACAGGAAGAGAGAAATGACAGGACAAACTCCCCTTATTTAGTAAAGAGCTGGGTTTGACAGTATTCATTTGGCTCTTGCTCACCATCACGTACAAGGGGCTCACTGTCAAACCTCAAACCAACTGAAAGACTAACGGATAAATAATTAGGAACACAAGGTAGAAGAAGAGATGGCTACAGATCCACTCACAAACCAGCTTGTCTGGATAGGGTACAAATGCAGGAGGTAAAAAGGAAAAGCATTTTTAAAGTCTTTTAACAAACGATGATGTACTAGATTGCATTTGAGCTGCCATACTTTANGACCACCCTCAAGTAGAGATAGCAGAAAATAAAAAGTACACTATAAAAGTTGATTAGATAACAGGAAGAGAGAAATGACAGGACAAACTCCCCTTATTTAGTAAAGAGCTGGGTTTGACAGTATTCATTTGGCTCTTGCTCACCATCACGTACAAGGGGCTCACTGTCAAACCTCAAACCAACTGAAAGACTAACGGATAAATAATTAGGAACACAAGGTAGAAGAAGAGATGGCTACAGATCCACTCACAAACCAGCTTGTCTGGATAGGGTACAAATGCAGGAGGTAAAAAGGAAAAGCATTTTTAAAGTCTTTTAACAAACGATGATGTACTAGATTGCATTTGAGCTGCCATACTTTATTTACCACACTATAACAAACTACATCTTTAACTTCAGGCTGCCCGTAGCCATCCCAACTCCCTGATAGTCTCACTGCTGAAGAGGACACAGACATCCAACCTCACTTCAGGTCAGCTGCAGAATGGAATGGGAATATAAAGCAGGGAATGGAAGTGATCAACTCTGCTTCTGTTCAAACTCAGATCTCATGAAACAACCAACACGCAAAAGCATTTCATACATCATGAAAGATGAAATACACTATTACTTCAATAAGAGGTAACAATCTCTGCCTGTAGAAATGGAAAGAAATTATGAAATTTAACCTCAAGCCTAACTTTCACAAATCTCTGCTCTCAACAAAGCCTTTTTTTTCCTTTTAACTCCTAAAGTAACACTCAACTTGAAAATATTGTTAATAAAAGAGAAAGGGAATTTTTTTAAGACTTTTCCAGAGAGAAGAAAAAAAATTCAAGGCACGTAATAAGAATACCACAAGAGCAGTATGGAGACAGGCTGAACTAAGCCTCCTGTCCCACCTGGCACAGATGCTTTGAGCCAGGCTCAACAGGCTGTAACAGACCCACAGGCTCCTTCTCAGTGCCCAGCCCCAGAGTCAATAGCTCAGTCTCCCGAGACAGAGGCTGCATGTTTGTTTTGCTGTTAAAACACAGCTGAGGAAAAGAACTAATCTTTCATAATCCACTGAAATTCTTTTTCAGCAGTTACACAGCTAAGGGTCTCTACAACCACTTTTAAAATTCAGCACATTTCTATTAAAAAGCCATGACCAAATGTTAATTAAAGCGTTTTCTTAGAAATTGTGCTAGTGGAGGATTTAGTGTGGTTTGTGAATTCTACCTTTTGTGTTTTAGCATCCCATCAAAACAGTCTTACCCAAATACATTGTGAGCTGATGGTTAAGTCATCTAAGCAACAGCACAAGAATAAAGATAAGTTTTCCTGGAAGGCTGCTGGAACAGAAACCTATTGCCTCCTGTCAGGGCTCCAATGACATCGTGCAAACATCATTTTCTTAAACAATTCATGCAAGTCAAAGTAGAACTGCAAGTCTTCAGATGAAGCAGCTGTGCATGACAAAGCCAGCAAGAGCTCAGCTACAAGACAGAAAGAAAACAGGCTCTCCATGTTAAAAGCTGTGACCCTTTTCCCAAGATTAGATTTTGTGCCATTCACATACATTACAACACTGTAAAGCCCCCTCCCAGCAGTTTTGCACTTGTCAGAGGAAGATTATTTGACAAATATAGGAAGGCAACAAGACTATGAAAACTGACTACAACAGCAGCCAGATTTATCAAAGTGACAGCACTTCTGTTTTACTCTGAAATGGTATTTTAATAAAAGCTTGGCCCCACATTTTTGAGTGCAAGAAATGGTAAAGGCAGCAACCTCTCAACAGGCAGGGCCATCCACTCACTCTGAATTCCAACCAGTAGAAGTTACTTTGGGATGCAGACCTACGAAGTTGCCAAACATACCATAAAAATACAAGGTTTTTCTCTATAAGAAGTAGCTGGTACTGGTACCTCTCACCAAACAGCACAGAATGCCAGTGCCCAACACCTCCTCTACACCAGAGAGCACCTGTGGGACACCCACTGAACAGCTGCCCTGGCACACCTTGCCCTCAACACAGCCCCAGGATCAGGTGCTGCTGGAGCCAGACACCTTCCCTGCATGGGAGAAAAGCAGCTGCTGGGGCAGTGCTGGAGCCCTGCCAGCTGCAGCCTTCCATGCCCCATATCCCTCCACTGACCATTGGGACCATCCCCACTGCAGAAGCAGCTGCCCTCCTGCAGGCTCAAGCACATACATGGATGCAAAATGGAGTTACAAGCTCCACAGGCTGACCAACTTGCCACGGCTGGAAGTCCAACTGGGAAAGATGAAATCATCACCCATTGAAAGGAATGCTGTGTGAGTGGGTTTGCACCTGCCTGGCAGAGGGGATGCCCAGCCTGCCCCGGAGAGGCCTCCTCTGGATCATCTGACCGAGCACACCAATGGAGGAGCTGGCTCCAAGTGACATTAGGCTCATTTCTCTGCAATGTGCAGCCCAAGAGTCAGTGATTCGTCCCCTCAAATATTCGGTTACAGCCAACCATAACACTGCCTCATGATGGAAAATGCCTCTTCTTTCCATTAAATGGAGTGCACTGCCAAGCAAACAAAAAACCCCTCGTGCACATAAACGAGGAGGGTTTCAGCTACCAAAATCACTTTTCCAGTTTCTGCCACCACTGCAAGAGTAAGACCAGCGATCTCTCCTCTTGAGCAGAGCAACACAGGAGCTCAGTCAACAAACCACACAGTAAAGTTGACAGCTTTTCAAATGAAAAACTCTGAGAGTTTTGGTCAGCAGTTTCCTATTAAGGAGAGAAAATAATTAGAAATATTTCCTCAGCATTTCTTTCCCAAAGAAATGATGCTCCTAAAAAGGAAGAGATGGAAATACTTGTGAAGCCAGGCAGATGAAAGTTCAAACTAGAAGGAAACACAACTATGAATTGCTGCAAGATAATAAACTTTGATACAGGAATAAGAGGAAAAAGAAGCCTGTTTGCAAAACAAACTTTTATAACAAGGAAAATTTCCAGCTTTGAAATGATTGGGATAGTTGGTGAAAATCAAGAATTTCCAGTAAACTACATACAACTAGAATGTGAAATGAAGACTTTCTCAGGAGATCCCACTGACATGCAAGGCCAGCCTCTCACCTGTAAGACTTGTGCAGCTGAAGAGAAGGAGGTGCTTGGTGTCCAGCATGGCACCACACAGTGCAGGCAGTCAGGGGACTGCAGGCTCCAGAAGGAGCGAGTAAACACCGTGCTGGTTCTTTTGCATGTAGTAACCAACCACCACATTGTGTAATCTGAAGCAACCCCCTAATTCAATTCTACGTTCTGTAAAAATACCTTGGAGGGTTAACACCAGTGTCAAAACTCAATGGGAAGCAGCATTTGCTGGCATGCAGCATTTCACAGAGCCATTGCCACAGTTGTCTGCTTTCTCGCTGCAGCAAGAGCACCCTAAAAACTGAAAGCAGACTGACCTTGAGCGTGCCAGTTGCACAGAAAGAGAGACTGATCATGTCTCAAAGCTTTCCAGCTTCTGGACAAGTACTTGTCAGCAAAAACCCCCAGGGTTGTGCAAGGTTTTCGCAAACATTCGGGCTTTAACCCTGATGGCTTCTCTAGGTAATTAATCTTCATCACAAACACAGAGGAGTTGGAGGATCTGATCTCTTGTTTGGCTTGATGTGGTAACAGTCAAAGGAGAAAGAAGCAGCAGACACTAACTACCACCACAGTAGTTTCTTTTTCTGTAGACTCACTGTGAAAGTCAGGTTTTTTAGTCACTTGCACATTGCACTACCTTGTTTTTTCACTTCCCTTAAACCCGTTCTTTAAGCTGGTACAGGAACACTAAAATTGCAACACGGATTTAAAGGGATCTTCACTTTCTCACTTAAATGTGTGTCTCAAGAGCAGGCCTGGTAGAGATTCCTGCCCTGCACCGTTTTCCCCTTACCTCTGGATACAGAGACACTAGTGCTCAGGATATGTCAGGTATCACACTGTTCTGCTACAGGTCTCTGTGAAAGAAAAACTGAAGCACTGACCAGCTTCTGAGCTTCCCCATCTCAGATGTCATAATTTGTCATCTCACAAGCATTTAGGTGGAACTGTCCTTTGTACTACATGCTCCAGAAAACCTCATGTCTAAGCCAACAGTGGTATTGATCATGCTTCCTGACTCTCAGCTCCACAAGCCGTAGATGGATCATTAAATTTCTTATCAGAGACAGAGCTAAAGTTATGCTTTGAGGCAGATTAAAGCACTTTTAAGATAATGATCTTTTAAAGAGATAGTGGTATCTGACAGCTCCGTGAGGTTGAACAAGAGGTGCCTCCAGCAGGGTGACGTGGCGTGGCAGAGCTGAACAAGCTCAGCAGTTGCCCAAGGAGCAGAGTATAATGCACTGCTTCAGAAGTGGCAGGAAGATAAAGATAACGCCCTGTGGATGGCAAGGAACACTAATCCTATAAACTGCAGGGATACAAGCACACAAAATAAAATTGATTAGCTATACCCTATTAAGTTTTGGCACAGACATTCGTTTGGAAGCTTATAAATAACTCTTTCAATTAATTAATCTTCCTTGCTGCCCAGAAAGTTACAGGCATTATCAACAATACAATTTTGACAAAAGCATTCATGATATCAGGATTCAAAATTAAATTAAAAAACCAAAAAAATCCCCACACCAGAAAACCCCAAAACCTCTCCCAAAAAATCCACAAGAAATTCCTGAACAGACAATATTCGGAGGAAAGTGACTCTTTGGATACCAAGCAGAGGTGTATAATTGCAAAGAAACTACATAAAAAACAAAATGCATTTCTTTTTAAGCTTTATCTAGTAAAATTTACAATAGTTCATTTCAGAAAGAGTAAGTCTTTACCTATATTAGTACCCAGAAACTATAAAGAATTCAAGTCACACAGAGATCAACTCCTTGTAACCTGTAATACTACATACTTAAAGCACCTTGTAAATTAGCAAAATATAAACCACAGAAGCACTTTGAGGGCCAAATCAGCAGCTCAGTCACAGTGTCGTCCTGCTCCAGGAACAATCTGGGGCTAGCACAGAGGCACCCTAGCCTGTTATTGCACTGTGGGCTCCAGGAAGATGCTACAAGGAGGGACTGCTGGAAGCAGGGGCAGATTCTTGTCAGCAAACCACCAGCTTCATGTAACTGAGCCAAAACACTGGCAACCCAGAGGCTGGCTGTTTCTTGTCTGCAAACTAATCTTAGTGCTTTTGTTTCTTCTAACTCAGAGCTGGGCTTGTTTTCAGAGGAACACTGGGTGCAGAACTACTCTGTAGAAGGCAGAACAGTCTCCTGCTGTAGACCACGGAACTAAGCCCAACTACATGCCATGACTAAGCTATTGCAAATGCCTAAAATTCACACGTCCAAAAACTGTTTTCAGTGTGAAATTTTGATAACATTGCTGAAAAATTCAGTGATGCCTCGGTTGGAAGCTTGCATTGTCAGCTGTCTGACAACTGCCTTGGCGAGCAGGGCACAGAGGAGACAATGTCTAGACCCTCCTGTTCTCATCCTTGCTAAATTTGTCACTTTAAGACACTGGTTATCATCTCAAATATGAAAAACCTAACAGCACAGCAGGAAACAGACTGAAGAAAGTTCCACATCTTGATAATTCAAGCAGCATCAGAGGATGGTCTGATCTTTCAGTGCCCAGAGCTGAGATCCACCTTTGTGACCTTCCTTGCCAGCCACAGAAAGCTGGCTGCTCTTTGCTAGACAAAGTTCAGGACTGTACTGGCAGAGCAGACGTCCTACTGATTCTCTTTCCTCTTGTGAGTGGATACAGTGACAGCTGCTCAAGAGACTGTCATCCGAGTCCAATACAACATGTAGGTTACTAGGTTAGCAAACCTGTCTCAGAAGCACTCGTGGAAAGCATGATTCCTGAACTACCTGGGGCTCCCAGAGCTGAAGTCTACAGAACCCAATGCACAGCTCTGGGCAGGTCACTGGAACCCCCTTATCTCACCCATTTAAAACAACAAAAAACCCACTCACACAAGAACTAAGCTTCATTTCTCCCCCCATTTGTCTCTTCATGTTCTGCCTTCAGGACCTTTTCTCTCCTCCCTGCTACAAGTCTGCCAGCAAAGCATGCTGCAGGAGAAATCCCAGTGTGAATTAGCCAGCCCTGTGTAACACAAGTGCCTCTGCCAGGTCCCACAGGTATCCTGCTCCAACCACTGAGCTGTGGTGTTTTCTCACAGTGTTTTAGGGCCTCCACCAGTACGGAGAAACTCAGAGGAAGTTGGTCAGTGTGGCTGTGGCCAAGGAGGGGAAGGGGACTGACTGCCCGAGAGATGCCTCGGACAAGCACAGGTGGGTTAGGAAGTGAGAGGAAGGTGAGCACGTACGTGTTTCACAAGGCAGTCCAAAAATGGTTTAAACAGGAGTGTGCACCCATTTTAGTCAACAAAAGCAGAAAGCTCAAAAACTATTTAAGAGGCTTTCAAAAACCTGTAATAGTACCAGGAACACAAAGTCCCAGGCACCTGGGGCTTCTGCTAAATAACTTTCTGAGGAATTTCAGGAGAATTAAGATTAAATTGTTTTGATAATTACATTTAAACACCACTTCAACCAAATGTTACAAAAGGTTAATGCTCTAAAGAGAGAATAACTCACCTATTCTCTTTTTTTTTTTCTTGTAAGATCTTTCATTTCAGGACTGACACATCAACCAGAGTTTGAGTGCAAACACACAAGCCATTCTTCATTCATCATTATGTGAATGTTTTTAGAAGTAGGGAACAATTCTAAGCCTGCTCCATGCCAGACAGCTTTGCTTTTAGAGAAATAAAAAAAAAATAAATTAAAAAAAAAAGAGCATCAGCAGGTTGCTGGATTTTCTTTTTTCAGTATGACTTTCTAGCACGTCCCACTACCTACAGGAAGGTATAAGACACACATGAATGGTGCAGCCTCCTGGCTTGCAGTTTACCAGCTGCCCTCTGACCTATGATTCAAGCTGTAATACTATCAGTTTGTGCACATGCACTGAGGCCAGCAATCCAAAAACCTATGCCAGCATTTCAGATCAAAATGTCCTCGACTCTCACTCTGCTCTTCATATCCAACAAAATACCAAGATATTCAGGCACTTAGAGCAAAAGGGAAACATTTTCTATGGGGAGAAAAAAAAAGGCATTAGAAAGGAAGGAAAATAGTTACAGTTGTGTTTGATATTCTCAGAAACCACTGCTTCTCTGAGGGGAGAGATTTATTAGGAAAAATTGATTTCTTTTTACTGATCATGGCAACTCACTGAATTCCATTTAATAAACATGCATTAAAAACCAAGGAGAAGCACCTCATGCCAGACTTTGGACTGCCAGGTATCCCTACTGAATGGACAAAGCCCACCAACTACACAAAGTTCCCATGGCAGAGTTGAGTTTCCACAGCACGAGGCTGGTCACAGTGGTGGTAGATCAAGGGCAGGTAATTACAAGTACTGCTGAAGAGAGATTGTGATGCATTGGTCAGTCATGCAACCTCATGAGTCATGTGTGAACATTTGACTTTTACTAGACCTCAGCAACATAATGAAGAATAGAAAAGGAAATAAAGATCACGCTGGCACAGCCACTGCCCTGCAATGCCAACTTTACAGTCACCACGTACAGACCAGGAAAACAAAATATATTGTTAGGACACAAGGAAACAAAGTACATGAGATATTGAAAGATAAGGAATCCCAGCACAGCACCACTGCCTGCACTGCTTTAAAGCAAGGAATAAATTCAAAGTCTATGAGCAATCATAAGTTCAATAGAGGAAAAAAACCCACAAAAACCAGTTTGAAACACTGAACACAACATATTCATAACGGAGCAGAACAGGACAAATGTCATGACATTAGCTTGCCTTCAGTTTACTACACGGTGACAGTACTTCAACTTGCTGCCTCTGTGCTGAGAGGGAAACCAAACAGTGCACATGAGGAGCCTTGCCCCACTTTGTGAGGATACCACCACAAAGCCACGTGACCAACAGAGGACATTTCCAAACACAGCACATTGTCACATAGGGGAGACAATGATAGGGAAGGAAATTTGAATGAAGAAACCTAAAGAGTTACAGGCCAGTAAGCATTCCACGACAAATCACCGCCTTTATCACTAACTTACTGCTTACACTACTAAGCATCTTCCTGTTATTCCTTAATTTTAACTAACAAGCAAAAAGCTTGAGGAAAATTGACTTTGATTCCACCTGATGGGCAGAATATGAGAGATGTCTGACTTTACAGGAGGGAACCAAAATATTGTAAGTGATCTATTTCAGCCCATCCATTAGGCTCACAGCAAACAAAACACGCTGCGAGCCAAGACTTCCTATGTGAAAACACTGATAACGTACCAAGGGAGAGCACTGTGGGGTTGTGCAGAAAACCATCACGTCCCTCTAAGAGGAAAAAAAAAAAAGGAGCATTAAGAAAAGCACAGAGTAATCAGTGTATCAGTGAGAATAAAGGAGCTACTGAGTGATCACCAAATTATGAGCCCAGAGAGTAGGATACCAGAGTGGCTACCACGAAGTGTTGCAGTCAAGCTCCATGTATAGGAGGCTGAAAGTAAATAAAAAGGAAAGTTAAAGACCTCAAAGAAACCAATAACCCCACCTTCCCTGCAAGCACACACTGGTATCACAGCTGATGATAAGGGAGGTGTGTGGACAAGCTGGATTAGGGCTATCAGCAATCTAAGAGTGGGTAAACAACCAAGAATAAGCTAATAAACAATCAGCAACAGCAAGAGTTATGACAAGAGATGTGCAGAATGCAAAACACAGCACTAAAATACCCTGGAGGAGCTTCCTACTCAAGTGATGGACAGGGTATGCTGAAAACTTTCAGATAGCAGGAACCTCAGGAGAATGGATGAAAAGGGAAGAGACAAGAAGTGATCACGCAACTACAGTTGTGCTTCACTCATCTGAAAGAGAACACACCAGGGGAAACTCACAATCTGTTCAAGCAGACCTATAAATAGGAACAAACAGCAGAGACTGGGGTGCAAAGCAATAATAGCAATGTCCTAAAGGGAGGCACAGAGGAACGGGTGCCAGGAGGAGAAAGGGCCTCTTTTGCTGAGTGGACTTCGGCAGAGAACAAAGGCACAGGCAAAAGCGCTTACAGAAGAATGGGCCAGAATTAGATCAAAGAACAGATCAATTCTTTGCATTTGGATAAATGCAAAGTAAAAACACATTTCACAGCATCACAGACTCTTAAAATAATATAAGAAGTTTTGAGAATGCACATTCCTCCGGAAATCCACAGCCAAATATAGGAGTCCAAGAGGAGACAAAATGCAAGGGAATATTTCAGATGGCTCATAGGTGACGAGAACATCCACCATTTATGAATTTCTATAGTTTAGCAGGAAAATAGCAAAAATTTTAATACCAGGTAGTAAAACAAGCGAAAGTCACAGTACACAAATATATGTATATTTCCCCAGGACAATAACCTCATAGCACTGACGGATGTACAGAAAATTAGTAGTAAAGCAGAACTGAACTGAGGACCAGCATGAGAAAACAAAACAAATACATGCATTCACTGCAAGACAAAGGGTAGAAAAATTTAAAACCTGAGGCAAAGCTAGTGCTAAGTGGAAAAAAAACCCCTCTTATATTGTAGAAAACAAACATTCACACAGACATAATAGGAAAAAAAACCCCAAACCACCAAACACACCAGCATTTGAAAACAAAGCAGTATCTACAAAACAGAATAAATTTAGGAGAGAAAAGGCAGCTCTTATGTCTGTGCTTTTACATGGACCAAAGTTCCACTGTGTGAGAAAAACTGATAATGCCAGCTGAGCACCGAAATGACCTCTGGGCTCAGGGATGAGGTTTTGCAATAACGAAACGGAAAATGAAAAGTAAGATGACTACAGTCGTTCTTGGGAGCTACATTAAGACTGGACCCAGAAGACACACTGTACCTGCTGCTATACAACAGAAGATAAGAAACAACAGTTTCTAAAAAGAGGGGGTCAATGAAGGTATGCGAGATAGAAACAGCAACCAGCAGGAAAGAATCAAAGGGCTTAAAAGAGCAACTCATGCTCGATATGGGCGTAATACAAGCAGTGAAAAGACCTGCTTTATAAGCACTGAACTCCGAGAGCAAAGCAGAGTCGAGGTGTTACCTCACTCGTAGCAAAGGTGACGCTGCCCAATCTATCGCTCAAGAATGCAAATCAAAAGATTCGGGTAAACGAGTGCATTTGGCGGCTTGCTCCACACCTTCATATCTTCATAAAGATAGAAAATGTGCTCTGCAGAAATACTTTTACATTGAGAACGATAAACAGTTTTCAAGAGTCTGACTTTACACATTAGCGTAACAATATTCAAGGGCTCAACAAAATTCTCGTGTTTCCGAACTGCCAAGAGCTCCCAGGGCAGCACGTCGAGTCTGTGATTCCGTGATTCGATGTCATTTTGCCCCCTGTACACCAAAACCGCTGTAGCCAAGCCCTTGTTTTGCAAGTCATACGAGCACCTGGGAGCTCTCCCCGCACCCGGGAGGCACCGTTAGGAAGTTCTAATCCCTCCCGGCCACGGGCAGCACCGGACTCAGGGTGCCCCAGCTCGCCAAACCCTTCTTTCATGCACCTTTTCTCACTTTCTTTAGCGAGCTCCGGACTCCACACGCGAGCCCAGCTCTGCCCAGGTCCGGGGCCTCTGGGAGAACCCGGAGGCTGGACCGTGGCCACCCGCCTCTTCCCGCTGGTTGCCCTCCTCGGTGGAGGGAGCACCGGTGGCCCCAGCGAGGCAGCCAGGGGGTAGCTACAACCTCCGGGAGACACCTGCATCAACCACCGGCGCCAGCGGGACCCCGGGCCACTGCCTCGGGCCAGGGGACTACGCTGGCCCAGCCCCCGCCCCAACCGGGATCAGCCCCGGCGGCACCCGGGGGAGCGGAGGGCGGAGACGGGTGAGCACGGAGCCCTCACTCACTAACGGGCGCCCAGCACCGGGGCCATCAGCGCCCAGCCCGGCGCTGTCCCTTCCCCTCAGCCCCGTGCGCGCCCCGCTCCACCCCAGCCCCGCGGCGCCCACCAGCTGGGCCGTACCCGCCCTGCCTCACCTCAGCTCAGCTCCGCGCAGCCCCACCGGAAGCGCAGCGGAGCCACCGCATACCCCGCGCCCTCCGCCCCTACCCGGCCCCGGCCCGGCGCTGCCGCCGCTCCTTTGTGCCGAAAGATGGAGGCGACTCACGCCGCGGCCCCGCCCCAGCTGCTCAGCCACGCCCCCGCACCGCGGGTACGCCCCCCGCCGTCTCCCTGGCGACCCGCCCCGCCCTCTACCCCGCCCCTGGCACGAGGGCATCGCCCAATCGCGGCGCCGGGTCGCCCTGACGTCCTCCCGCCAACCAACCCCCGTCCGCTCCGCGCGCCGCTCTGCCTGCCGTAAGAGCGGCAGGGATTGGCTGTCGCGGGGGCGGGGCCGCCGAAGGAAGGGCTCGTTTGGTTGGCTGTGTTGGGCGGAAGGGGCGGGGCGGCCGGCGGAGGGGAGCGGGGTCAATGGCGGCGCTGCGGGCCCGGCGGAGCCGCTCGCTGTGAGGGGCCGCGGTACGTGCTGGGAGCGGGCCCAGGGCGGCGGGGCCGGGGGAAGCGTCCGGGAGCGGGGAAAGTGGCCGTGGCCAGGCTGCGGGACCTTCCGAGTGTAGGGGCGAAGAGGGCTGGGCCTGGGCCCTGCGAGCGCAGTGGGCCGGGGGCCGCTCCTCGGGCGAGGGGCTGGAGGGAAGGTGGAGAGAGGAGATCGCGGTGAGGGCTCGGAGCAGCCCCGGGCGCCCAGGAGGGCTCTCTGCCCCGAGCTTTGCGGGCGCCACAGGGAGCGGGGTCCGGGGGCGGGTTCAGGCTGGTGGGGAGCGATTCATCCCCTCCGGCTCCGGGGCGGCTCCAGGCTCGGCACGCAGCGCTTTATTTGATGCGCTGCGGGGGTGCGGGGAGTGCTGCCCAAGTTGGTTCAGTGGTGGGTTGATTAAATGAATAGATAATATCTGTTACTTAATGGGGGCTGAATGTATTGGAAGCTGCACACGGGTACCCACGACACCGTCGCTGTTCTAGATCTGTTCCAGTCTAGGTGGTGGCAGGGGCTGTGAAGTTTCGGAGGTTTTTTGATCTTGGAGGTGTTACCATCTGGTATTATAGCAACTTGCAGTTTACAGCTGTGACATAAACTTCTGTCTTTTGCAGTAACACCATAGCCCTAGAACACAGTCACCAGAGAAAAACATAGATAAACAGGGGAAAGTTGCCAAGTGCATGTTTTTTGTCGGATCTGGCTTGTGTGTGTTTCAGATGGGAGAGGGCAAAGAGTGCAGCAAGATTAGCAAACTTTATAAACGCAAGTGTACTTAAATATGATGCTGCTTGATGTTTATTTCCGCCCCATATCTTTGTGCCTCAGGAGAGTTGCCAGTAAAATTGTTATTTGCTGAATCAGACACCAGTTTTCAGGATTGTAGTGAAAACACAGCTCCATCTCATGTCATAATTAAACCTTAATCCACTTCATGTATATTACTAAGTGAACTGACTGATCCAGAAGGCAAGTGGTTTGCTACTGTAGGCTTGTAGTCCCCAGAGGATACTGTGTTCTTGTAGAATCCTTCTCTCTCCATTTGTTTTTATTACTTTCTGTCACCATTGTATTGGAACCTTTTGTTTCCTCTCTAAATGAATGAGTTGAGATGATACAAGTGGAGGAACAAATTATGTTGCTTATGCAGCACTTGGATAGGAAGGCTGGCCTTGTAATCAGAACCTGTATTTCGGAGGGAGATTCAATTTTCATCTTCTCTGTAGATTTCCAGCTTGAACCACCTTCAGAAATGGCACTCAAAGACCAAGTGTTCCATGCTTTCTGGAAAGTGGGCTTGTCTTGGGTGGATTTTTGTTAGATATTAAAAAAGAAACAAAAGAAACTTTAAAAACAAAAAAAAGAAAATCCCCAGCCCTTCCTTCTGACATCAGATCTGTCCTTTCTGTCCCCAGCACTTAAGAGAATCCTTTTGTCTTAGCTTCTTTTAATAATACCCACCTTAAGAATGCATCCTGCTGTAACAAATATTTGTCCAGTGCTCTAACCTGTACTTTTCCTGAGACCTCAATTTTTTCATTTTTGTAACAAGTGATACCTCACAAAAGTATCAGGTTTTTTAAGGATTTCAGGACTTCCTGCAGGAGTGATTCCTTGTGGTACAAAGGAAGGATGATAAACAGATTCCTTCCATTATTTGAGTTACTGCATCCCTTCCTCCATGGGATCTCTTCAGTGCTGAAGTGCAGGCAGGGTGAGATCCTAAACGTACTTGGCAGAACTGGGGGCAATCATCTGTACTTGCTGCAGTTATACCAAGGAGATAATAAGGTGGTAGAAAATAATGAGGTTTTCATGTCGTTAAAGGAACAGATCTGTTTGTTGTGTTTGTGTTGTTCTTCTGTGTACAGACTTGATGTAAGAAACAAAAATAGGCATTAAGGCTTCATTGTGTAGCACAGAGCTGGCAGAATAATTCTGAAAAGAGAAACCTAGGACTTAGAGCAGCAGTTTGTTTCATCCCAGGCTTACAAGTGTCAAGACCACAAGTTTCCTTGTTAGGTCAACTACCTGGAGCATCTTCACCCTGCGCCTAATTGAAGTCTTGAAGCAGAAGGTGGCTGCACTGTGTGGAAGGAGCTGTGCTCTCTCTAGGGGCAGTGCTGCTCATTTTCTAACCCCAGCTCTGTTTTAGCCGTGGGGAATTCCCTCTCTCACTCACTTGTTGAACTCCATGTTCAGACAGCCCCCAGCACAGCCAGTCCCAGCTCAGCGCTCCCCTGGGGCTGCAGGGAGGTGCAGGAGGTTTTTGAGGCTGGAGAGATGAGTTGCTGTCGTGTTTTAACCCTGTGGAGTTGCTCCCTCCCTGCCCCAACTCAGTGGGGAGAATGGGGAGAAATAAACCTCAGGGGGTGAGATAAGAACAGTTTGATAACTGAAACAAAATAAATATAATATTAATACTAATAGTACTAATTATAATACTATCAATAATAATTGTAAGGACAAGGAGAGAGAGAGAGAGAGAGAGGAGTAAACCCAAGAGAAACAAGTGATTCAACATACAGTTGCTCACCATCCGATGCCCGGCCTGTCCTCGAACAGTGATCAGCAAATCCCAGCCAGCTCTCCCCAGTTCGTAAAGTGGGCACGATGTTCTGTGGTCATGGTTCTATGGAATATCCCTTTGGCCAGTTCAGGACAGCTGTCCTGGCCATGCTTCCTCCCAGCTTCTTGTGTAGCTCTTCATTGGCAGAGCATGAGACAGAGAAGTCCTTGACTTAGAGCACTTCTGAGCAACAGCTAAAACTGCAAGAGTGTTATCAACATTGTTGTCATACTAAATGTCATACTAAACCCAAACCACAGAGCTGCACCAGTGACTAAGAAGTTTAACTATCCCAGGACAGTTGCTAATTTCTGAAATCTCGCTGTTGATCACTTATAAACACATGTATTCAACAACTGAAAAACAGACAAGCTTTCTCAAATTTTCACAGGATGGGCAAAAAGAACTTAGGATATGATGTTTTGCCCTCACTTTATCTTTCTTCAGAACAGAGACATGGAATAACTAAAATAAAAGGATGGGGGCAGGGAGTTTAAGTATTTATTTAAGCAAAGTAAATCCAAAGTGGAGTGGGAAAAATCTATTAAAATATGACTTTCATAAAAGCAGCCTGAGGCAGACAACTAGCAGGGAAGACATAATTATGAAAAAAGAGTAAAGAAGGAATAATAAGTGATGCTGTTAGTCTTAGCAGTTATGCAGTGAGTTGGTATTTCAGTCAGTGCTTACTCTGCAGTATTCTTTAGAGAACTAAGTTCTTGTAAGGGCAGCAGGCCTGTTTTTCAGGATGTTTAATAATATTTCACTCACTGAAAAGCGTAATCAGGCCCCTGATGCCTTTCATATTGTGTTTTTAGGAGACACTGTTCCACAATGGATGGTGGAGATGGTACTGCAGACCTTGTGATTAACAAGAGGTTTGTGTCTGAAGCCGAGCTAGAGGAGCGACGAAAGAGAAGGCAAGAGGAATGGGAAAAGGTCCGAAAACCTGAGGATCCAAAAGGTATGGATTAAATTTTAATAATTAGAGGAAAAAGATCTGAGAATATTTCACTTTTGTGAAAAATAGTAATAAAAGGTAATGGCTTGTATTCTATAATTTCAAAAGGTTGAAAGGAACTGAGAACTGTTGGCGATTTAGTGTTTCTAACATATAGTCTCCCTTCCTGATTTGTTCCTTTCAGAATGCCCAGAGGAGGCATATGACCCACGGTCGTTGTATGAAAGGCTCCAGGAACAGAGAGAAAAGAAGCAGCAGGAGTTTGAGGAGCAATTTAAATTCAGTAAGCACCAGCAGCAAACTGCATGTGTTGTATGCAACAGCTGTACTGAACTTCTGAGTAAGGGACATGTCTGTGTGTTTTGTCTCCCTCTCTGAGAGGGAAACAGAAGCTTCAGGAGAGTGTTATTGAAATCCTGGATTTTTCAAAGCACACGTTCTGGGCACCGAGGCATCACTGCACACATGCAAAACTCAAAAGTTGTTTGCAGTTGAAGCTGCATTCTTATAAAGTGTTGAATAGTAGGCTTATATTATATATTAAATAAAATAAAAGAATGAAAAAATCGCAAAAACCCCCAAACAAACTTGATAGCAGTTCATAGAAAAGTGGAAATATATTGTGGTTTTGTGACTCTTGAACTCATGCTTTAACACAAGACTGTTCTGCTTGAATCAATTACAGAAGTCCTGTCAGAGCAGGATTATTATTAGACTCAAAAATTATTTGAGACTTAAAATTATGATTTGGAAGAAGTAAATTTAGAGGCATTGATTCTTCAAAAACTAAATGTGTAACTCTTCTAATGAAGTGGGAACCTAATTTCTATTGATGTTTGAGTTTCTGGTTTTATAGAAAAGTCCTTTTCATTGTATCATCTGTGTATGTGCTGCTGAGTGCAAAGATGATAATGAGAACTAGAAAATTATTAGTCAACCTTTTTGGGAAAAAGGGAGCTATTGGCTTTAAACAAAGAGAAGAGAGGATGATACTGTGGGACTGCATTTTAAGGTGGGTTCTGATCAATTTTGGTTCTTTAGCTGGAAGCTTTACCCTCAAGGTCTGTGTTTTTTAAGCTCCACTTTGCCTCACTGGATTCTGTCTAGAATTTCTCTTATATTTGGGGTGCAACAAAACTATGTTTTCCCTTTAACTATGGCACAGTTTTTGAGTTCTGTTAGAACCTGCCCCTACAGATGCAGTCCAGTACATCCCTGATTACCACGGTTGTCATTCCTGTTCTGTAGTGGATGCTTTTAGGATCATTCCTGTAGCCAAATTTCTCTGAGAAGGTAAGTGGGAGGAACCAACTAAAGTTCAGTGTTGGGTGGACTGTGGAGCCCTAGTTTCTCATCACGTTTTAGCCCAGTTTGGCTTCTTGTGACAAGATTTGTCCCCTAATATTTTGAATCTTGCCTTAAAATGTTCAGAAGTAATTTTTCTATCCATGGGGATTTTTGAGGACTAGAAAATGAGTTTAATGCACTGTCATTCTTATCAGTCAGAACTGATGATGGGACTTGGGAGGAGAAATGCCTTAATGCTGAAAAATTGTGTTTGCATAAACACACGAATTTATTCTAAAACTTTTGTGTAGATAAAAACTGGTTTACAGACTAGAAGTTCTTTCTGCTAAGGTATTCAGCATTGCAGGAACGTTTTCTTTTTCAAAGTGCAGTAATTTTGGTAGACTGTTTTAGCATTTTAAATGAGAAAATAAGGCTATTATTCTCTAAAATGGAACTTTAAAAATTTTCTTTCTGAATGATTATGGTTACCAAAATATGGATAAGCAAAAGTTATTTCCTGTTTCTTAAGTTGCAGTTGCATTTTTGGTGGTGAAAAGTGGAAAGTACAGGTAACATCATTAACGCATTAAAATCTCCAACTGGATCTACAGGATTCTTTCCAGCTGGAGAGTTTCCAGTTAACTTCAGTAAACTTTTGATTCCAGTCATTTTTGGTGATGTGACTAAGCAATTCTAGCCCAAGGAGCCACCCAAAACCTGACTGCTGTGAGCCTGGATGGGAAAGGCTTCTAATAACTGTCTAAATTAACAGTGTTCCTTACCCAGTTACATTAGATCTGCAACTCCCTTGCTTTGGTAAACCAAGGACAGGAATGGGAAGCAGCCCTGAGATGTAAACCCACTCCTGCTTTTAAGGCAGCCCCTGCAGAATATCAGATACCTGCTAACCTGGAGAACAAAACCTACTGCAGAGTGCCTGGGAGGGAACCTCAACCATGGGGCTCAAAGGGGCTCAGTGGTTGCTCCTCTTAGTTTACAGATGAGGCAGGCAGAAAGTGAAATTAATTCATGTCACTTCAAAATATCCCGAGTTTCACTACTTTTGCTCCCTGAAGGGGCCCTCAGCAGGAGTAGTGAGTGCTACAAGTTACTGTTTAAAGATTTATGAATGAGCTCTGCGTGACTTGGAAGGAGCAGGGATTGGCCTTTGTAAAGTAACCTCAAATACTAATTGATTTCTAGAGCTTTTCTGTCAAAAGACAGAAGCTTGCCAGTTATCAGTATAAATGGATTTCTTAGTTTGCCATTAAAGTGAGTAGGGCTTGACTATGTGGTTGAAGATTTAAAAAAATATGGTGACCTCATGTAAAAGCCTAAAAATCCTCTTATGGACTAAACTTTAATGAAGATTAAACCAATGTTTAGGCCAGATTTGGGCTAACTTTTCTGAGGATGGCTACAAACAGCAACATTTTAGTTTTCAAAAAATTGGTTTTTATTATTCTAATTAAATCATTTGCTCAAGAGACATTGAACGTGTGCAGAACAGGAAATAAAAGACCTTCCTGTTGCACTAGCATGTACTTTCCTTAAATGAGGGTAGCACATTTAGAAAGAATTTATTTTTATTTTGAAGTTAGGAGTTGTCTTACTTCTACTTTTTTTTTAAACAGATGATAATATTAATTAGGTACTAATTGTTTGCTTTAAAAAATACATTTCTTATTTTGAGGCAAGATTTATGGGAAGAAGTATTGTGGTTTTTTCTAGTTATTGGCTGAGGAGACAAGTTTAAATTTGGTGTCTGAAACCAAAATGACAAATATATCATTGCTTAATGTGGTTATTCCTTGTTTTGTGTAACCTGTTCCAAATGGTGTTTCAGAACTGCAGAAACATTGCTTGTCTGAAAACTTGGTCACCTTTCCTTAACTGTCTCAACAAGTCCAGCAGCATTTCACAGCTTCCTGTGAGCTGTCTTGCTTTTCACTGTGGTAATAGTGTTGTGTTCATACTGTGGGAGTGTTGTAGTTTGTGTGCTTGAGTGTGTAAGAGTCTTTTACCTGTTTACTTAACTGGGAAGTAATCTTACTCCATAACTACGGAATCCAGCAGTTACCTTGTGGAGTTTGCTTTGTACCCTTTTCTTGGCAGAACTGTGTGGCTCCTGGAGAACCCAGTTGATTCAGTCACCCAGGACTCTGCTCCCCACATTCCCAGTGGTTTTGTTCAAATTTTTGTACCTTGGCACCGTTGGAAATGTGTGCAAGTTGTGGACACTTACCTGCATTTATGGGGCTGCTTGAAATCATCAGAAGATGTTCTAAGACAGCAATGAAGTAACACACAAAAACTGTCTGCTCCCTGAGTGGTTTAAGCTTATCAGTATGCATTCTTTTCTTTATTCAGAAAATATGGTAAGAGGCTTAGATGAAGATGAGACACATTTCCTTGATGAGGTTTCTCGGCAGCAAGAGCTACTAGAAAAGCAACGACGAGAAGAAGAGCTGAAAGAACTAAATGAATACAGAATATCCTTTGCACTAAAATGGCTGGTGGTTACCTAGAGGAGGGTAAGAGTGGGCTCTAGTTTGTTCTGTCAACTGACATTCTTTTTATAAAACTGCTTTACAGTACATGTACAATGATACACTTTCAGAGTTTAGGGGTTTTATTGTAGCTTTGATAGACTACTATAATGTTTGATTTTCCCCCCACAACTCCCACATGTCTTTGGTATTTTTCTTTCCTTCTCCCCTCTCCATTGTTTTGGGGTTTGGTTGTGGTTTGTTTCTTTTCTGTTATGGAGGGCAGGAAATACCATCACTAAAAAGAGAAAGAAAATGTAAAGAAAAAACAGCCTGTTCTAATCTTTTGCTTTTATCTTACAGAAAATTAAATGCTCTTTTTTTGTAACTGTATATTGCCTGATTTTAACATACCTGTTTGAAATAATGTTTGAATTGCTCTCTCTGTTAATCTTCTTGAAATATTAAATCCTTTCTCCCTTGCTGATACCTGCAGGATGAGAAATCAAATATATCTGTGCCAATGTGCTGACTGTCTTTTGGGAAGTCAGTGCCCATGGAGACTCAGCTCCTTTGGGTAATACACACTTGTAGGCAGTACTAAGAGCAGAAGAGTTTGGCTTTGCTGTTAAATGCCTAATTTTCTTGCAGATAGGCTAGAAAATAATATAGGATGCTTTATCTCTCTAGTTACTGCCAGTCAAGGGAGGTTGGAATGATTTGAGGATTTCTGTGCTAAGTGAAATGTTGCTTTTTTTGAGGTGTGCTGAACCTGTGCAGAACCTAATGGGTTTTTTTGTCTCCATTGCTTTTAAATCATCGGTGAACAAAATTCTCAAGGATATTTTAGTATAAATGAAAGAGTTTGTGGACACAAGGAGGTGACCAAAACCAGTCAGCAAATAAAATTGAACAGTGCTGATGCTACAAAGACTGGCCTTGCCGTGTGTTAGTCAATGATTTACAACTTGGGAGCGTGTGTCCTGTGAAGAGCATCTCAATTAGCTCAGGAGTGCGTTAATGGAAAAGCGATCCTGATGCATTTTTTAACTTCACAAATAGGCTGCAGTTAGTTGATGGATGTGTGGAGTATTTTCTTCATTTGCTGGTTCTATTAATGGGATATTCATGGAATATATTTGGTTTCAGTGATGGTTGCTCGCTGGTCTGACAGATCCAGGGTTGTGCAGTGTAAGATTGTGCTGTGGGAGCAGCTGACAGCTCTCGTTATGTCACGTACATCTAGGATGAACCATACCAGCCCAGGGGGAATCTTAAGTTGTCTTGAATTAGCCACATAACACACAGATCCCTGAATGGCCTCATCAAGATGTGCAGGCCATCTTACCTCAGTCTTTGCACTCTTAATAATATTGGTGGCCCTGAATCCAAAGTCTTGCTGTAAAAATTAAATTGTAGAACTTACTGCTGATGGGGTGGAGGAAGGGAGAATGTTTTATAGTCACCTCATCTCCTCAGAAAGGAAGAAATGTTGCCCATTTAATTTCCTTATTTTAATTCCTTTTATTTAACCATAATCTTTCAAGCAACCTCAGAGCAACTTGCAGAATGATTTGTTTGTGTTTGGTGCTGTTCTGAAATGCAAAAGTCTTTTTTCCACCTGCAGGTTGTTACTACTGGTTTATCACGGCAGTGACAAAAACCAGTGTAGGTAAATGTGCTGCATCTACAGGTACTGTTCAGGGGCTCTTCCTAACTAATAAGAGGAAAGTCAACCCAATGGGTTTCATTATTTGCTCTTTTTACTGGTAAAGCATTTAATTTAAGCTACCCAAAGGCATTAATTTCATGGTAAAAACTACATCAATATTCAAGTACAGAGTGGTTGGTTTTGGCTTTTTAAAAAATTTTTTAGGTTGAACAACCACGAAATTACACATCTTCAGGATAAACATGCCTTGGAATATTTTAATGTACTCTTAAGCATAAGAGATTCATATGCATGGATGAATAGGAATTTTTCTTCCTCCTGCATGAACAACTAGGTTTGCTCCTTATCCTATCCAGACCCTGCTGTTCTGACAGTGATTAAAGATTTACAGTTATTTTTTTAAGCCAGTTCCAAGAAGTATTTGAGAACAACATTTTCTTGTCTTCACTCCTATGTAAATGTAGAAACAGTTCCCCTCCAAGAAGCAAGCTTTACTGTAGGACAGCTTGTTTAATGCAGCTGATATTTAAGATTGAAAGGTTTATTTCTAATGTTGTCTTCCTGAGAGGGAACACTTCTTGGCTGGGTATAGCATTACATCTGCTAATGGCAGCAGGATGTATAAAATATCTACTAAAAAATGTGTTGTGCCTTTCTAGTTGAGGAGTTTTAGGAGAATGCCGTCCTAGATGGGAGCAAAAAGCCTGTAATTTGTTAACTTTTAAAAGAAAAGCCTTTGTGCTCCTCAGTCAGGCTTTTGTAGTGCAGTCTTAGAATATAAGAAGGTAATGGACATAAATGTGGAAGTTGGACGCTGCAGTGTGTGGAAGAATTGTGTGTGGCAGCATCAAACCGTGTTCGGCACAAGGAGCTTTCCGATGGCTTCAGACAGCCACAGGATGGCGCTCCTGTGCCATCTCACTAATAAATAACATTGAACAGTGCCTTGGGCTGAGAAGACTTCTCATTGAGGTAGGAAGCAGTCTGGGTTACTACTGTACCCTTAGGAAAATCACAAAAGAAATGGCATCTGAACACTCCTCACTGTAAAGTGATTGGAGACTGAGTGTGTGAGTTCAAAGCAAAGTATAAGAGTTTTTGATTTGCAGATGTTCAGTGGGGAAAAAGGCTGTGGCTTCAAATATATGGTCCATCATTGTGAAATTCACTATCCAATATTTGCCTGCAATGACTGGGGCACCTGTGAAACTCCAGCTTGTGGAATTGTAGTCGGAGGAGAAACTTTTAGAAAACTAGATTTGAGTTTATAAAAACACTTTTAAATGAGGTGAATTTGTCTTTGCTTGTGCAGTTTAAGACTTTTGCAGAAGTTGGTGTGATTTGCCTGGCACCTCATCTACACACACAGTCTTTGACAGACCTCTCTTCATCAGATACAGCTGGACATTGTTATCAGATCCTGCCACAAGGAGACGTGGTCTGTGTGTGCAGAGTGTCTTAATAACAAACAGACCCAGCTCCTTCTTATCCAGTCTGAGAACCTGCTTAAGCTTCTCCACTTCATTATAGGTTTCGGCTGCATTCCACCTTGCTAAGATTGTTTTAAGCTGCTTAGCTTTTCTGTTCTGTTCTGTTCTGCAGTCTTTTTTGGGTGAATCTTGAAAATTTCCCCTTAATCAATATGCCTCCTTCCTCTTGAGGTTGGTGTTCAGACCAGCAGTGTCAGCCTTGTGGGCCTTTCATAGAGAGGAGCTGAAAAGGTAGAGTGCTAAATACCAAACACAAATAATGGAACTGTTCTGCCTTGGTAGGCTGAAGTCTACTGGGCTCAGCAAAAAGAGCGTTTGAGAAGTGGAAGTGAGTGCACATATGGCTGCTTAGTTTTTTGGTAAGGATTAAAGCTTGGAGCAGCAATTTTGAATTACAAATGTGTTGGTCCCCATAGAAGGGGAAGTACTGCATTGCCCGTTTGGTTGGTTTGTTTTGGCCCAGCCTGATCTTTCTGCTTTGCTAAGGCCTTTAGGAAAAGGCAGGATGATAGCTATGTTCACTTGTTATACCTTTGTGGCTTCAGAACAGCAGTTCCCAGCTGTCTCAACATCTTCATAGGGAGGGCTGATCCTGAGATTCAAGAGAGCTCTGACCCCAGAGGATAAAGTATCTTCTGTTTTGGCTGAGGGTACCAGCAGAATGTCATTACAAATAAGTGTATTTTGATAGAATATGTGAATGAACTTCGGTCGCTGCTGTCAGCAGAGCTGGCTAAATATATCAGAGAGGAAGTGTCTGTTCTCCCCGTTCCTTCCCAGTTGATCCTTAACCCTTAATTCACAGCACTCTCACTAAAGTGGGAGTCAGTATGGACCCAAAGAAGGAAACTGAGAAGAAATTGCCCATGAAGTCAGTGGAAAACAAGAACAAATTCTCTCAGGCAAAGCTGTTGGCAGGAGCTGTGAAACACAGAAGGTTAGTTTCACACCTCTATAAATTCATGAGGAACGGAACCCAGTTAGCAGTGTAAAGGGAGACAGGCCAAAACTGCCTCTAGAGAGTGAGGTGTAAACCTTAGCCCTAAAGAAAAAAGGGGGAAGGTATAAGAAAAGACCAGTCTTGTTTCTATAGGCTCTCACAAACTGTGGGGAAAAACATGAAGCAATTCAAATAGATAAGCGTGTGTAAAGCAAGTGGGTAGACTCTTCATTCTAGAGTGCCAGGCTTGAGCAATCCTTCTTGGGGATCTAGAGGGAATCTATTTTACATCTCTGTTTGTAGATATAGTGTCACCTCACTCATGCAATTTCATTCAGATTTGCCTAATTTATCAGCCAGTTTTACCTGTGTTTAAAATGAATTGTTTTAATTGCTGCTGGGGGCAGCATGGGAGAAATGAGGTTACAGGAGAAGAATTTTGTGTACCAGTTTGGTCCTGAGGACAATCAGGGAAACTTCCCTTGTTCCTCAGTGATTTCCACTGATACATCAACACCCTTTCCTTCCCAAGGAGATGGCAGCTGGGTTTGTGATGTGTTTGCTGTTTTGATCTTGGCCTGCAAACACAGCTGCTGGTGTACTACAGGTTATGGGGAAACCAGGAATGTGGGACCAGACTTATTTCCCACAGATGAATCATCTAATACTTAAGATGATTACTGACATCTCAAAATTCAGTGTGTTCAAATCGTCTCCGAGAATGTGAGATTATTTGAGAAGCTTATCTTGTAGGGTGATGTTTAGCTCCCAGTACAGCAGTAATTGCATGTCTGAAAACTGAAGTAAGCACTTCCACCACCTAATGTCTGTGGCATTGGGTGGTAGTTTGGGTTTTTGGAAGGCAGAGAAGAAAAACCCTGAGCTGATAACAAGCAGCCAACAATGTTGTTTTTGTCTTGTAACTACTAATACTTAACGCAGTAGGATGTAGAAGAGGAGCTGGCATGTGCTTAATGGCACTTCTAAAGTCTGCAGATGGCATCTGTTTAAAGAGAGCATCTTAACTGACATGTCAGTGCCATTGCAGACTTGCTTTGCAGTCTATTTTTGCCATCTTATCTTTTATTGCAAAGTGGCCCAAAGCAAGTGTAGTGTGAGCTCAACATCTGCTCCCTGAGCTTTGTAATTTCCTGTAAAGGATGTATTGCTATTAAAAGCTTTCTGCACAGAGTAACCTTTCATCTGTACTGCATGTTCTGACAGGGACAGAAAAGAGTTAATGCATAATAATGCTCATGCTTCATCAGTTCATCACTGCTGAATCTGGGAAGCATTTGTTTATGTGGATGGCTTAGAATTGGGAACATACAGGAGGGGAGGGTGGAAATCAGAGCAGTGGCAGGGGAGAGCTATAGACGCTCTGAAGAGTCAGAAGTCCAAGTCATGCTCCTTTCTCACAATGCCACTTCGGGCCCAAAAAGGACCTTTCTAGACACTGCAACTGTGTGAATTGCTCCAAAACTCTCTGGGCTTACTGGGTGCATGATTTCTAGATGCTTGAAGAAGGGGAAAGAAGCCCTGGAAGGGAAAGGCCTCAGATGTTGCACCAGCAAGCATGGTAATCACCCACATGTGCAAGGCTGTGGTCATGTGGGGTGTCTGAAGCTCATGTAGTCATTCCCAGTCTCCTGTGGGGTACATCCTGCTGAATAGGCAGCTCTGGGTTGCTGTGCAGGGGATTTGACTTGGGCTTGAAGAGGCGTGCTCCTCTCCCAGGTTAACAAGTGATTCTTGTAGTGTAGGTGTTGATGCTTCCTTGGATCCTGCATGTTCCCCAAGGAGCACCAGTTAATGGCAATTGGAAGTGGTGATATTCATCAGGGGATCCTGCTGGCATTCGCTGTATCATTTGAGGCAAAGATGTAACAATTACTTAACAGTAATAAGTGGTTGCTTGTGAGGAACAAGACACTTTTTTATTGTTTCCACAGTTCAGATGGTGGTAACAGTGTGAAGAGGTTGAAACTAGACACTGATCATGATGAAAAGAATCAAGGTATGTCCCAACTTCTGCATGCGGGAAGCTGTGTGTCTGTCACTGAACAGCAATTGACTTGGGGTTTAGTCTTATAGAGGCTTTGCTTTTCTGTTCCTTCCCTGGGCAAGACAGCACAGACTTTGGTTGCCATGTTCTGTCTTAAAGCAGTAGAAATGGTAACTGTAGGTGCCAACAGCCTTCATGCAAAATAGGGCTGCAGGGAACCTCTGCAGGTCATCAGGCATCCCCTGCCCAAACCAGTCCTGACAGATGTTTGTCTAAGCTGCTCTTAAGTCTCCACAGAATGAGACTGTGCACCCTCCTTAGAGAGTTTATTCTAATGCTTAACTGATCTAATCTGAAAGAGTTTAACCTGACAACTAACGGAAGTCTCCTTAGGTGCATTTCAAGCCTAATGCTTGTTCTATTGGCAGGAGACATGGAGAACAGATCATCCCCTTCCTCTTCACAGCAGCACTGGATGTATTTGTATACATTTACTTTAGCTTTATGCTCTGAAGTGATTCAGACCATCCTGAAATCAATTTGTTTCAGAAAATTGTGGGGAACAAGAAGAAATATTAAGTTGTGTTTCAGCCTTAGCTGTCAGGGCTGCAACTGACTTGCTGTCAAGATACTCTGACACAAATCGGGTGAGCTGCAATTGTGTAATGACAACCCAAGGCGCTTCCTGAATCTCCTTCTGTTCAGTACACTTTCAGAACAGCAGAAATAATTAATTAGCCATGGAAGATGGGAGATGTTGACTAGCAGAACGATGGAATAAAACTTTTCCTCAACTATGCTCTTATATTGCAAAAAAAAATACTCAATTACTCAAAGCAGAGCCATTTATTCTTATTTAGTGGGTTTGGTACTTGACAAGCATCAAACTGACAACTTTAGAATAAAAAATCTGTAATGCTAGCATAGAGAGGGGCTTAAACTAGTGACGAGGAAAAAAATCCCCTGAGGTAGCAAATTCTTCCTGTCAGAATGGTTTTATTACAGCATAAAGCTGCCTTATGCTTTAATTAAATCCTGAAATCATCCTCCACTTATGTGGCAGAAGCAGGTGAGTGACGCGTGGCAGTTCCTGGGCTGATTGAAAGCCTCTTCCTGTGCTCTGTTGTTTTGACTGAGGTATCTCTGTTCTAGAAAAACCCTCCTGTGTCCCCCTGGGGAGCAGCTCGGTGGGAGGCTCCACAGTGCATTGCCCCTCAGCAGCCGTGTGCATTGGGATCCTGCCTGGCCTGGGCGCCTACTCGGGGAGCAGCGACTCCGAGTCCAGCTCGGATAGCGAAGGCACTATTAATTCCACTGGAAAGATTGTCTCTTCCGTCTTTCGTGGCAACAGTTTCTTTGATGGTCCATAATAAAATCCCTCCGTGTGTAATGTAGTGCAGAGTATCTTCCAAAGCCCTGATGGATGCTTGTTGCATCCTTCTGCCCCAATTATTATCTTTCCAACTAACCTCTCAACTTTAATACACTCAGATACTCCTGAAATAACTCATTATTTCCCCCCCACCCCCAACTTTTCATTTCTGGGGTGCATACTGAGCCTGGAGTAAAGCTGCCATCCTAAAGCAGAAGGCACACCTAACCATGTAACAAAGGTCTGAGGGTATGGAAGAGAGAGCTTTATCTTTTACAGTTCTTATGGAAAGAATTATGTTGATTTAAGAAGTTTATACAAGACTAACAGGCAAAAAATAATCACTTGAAGCAGTGAAGTCTTGTAGAAGCAGCCATGTGTTCTGTTTTAAAATGTCATTTTTATTCTGTATTTGAAAAATGGGGGCAGAACCAAATTTGAGCAGATGGTGAAGTGTAGATTGCCATGACACTGTAAAGAAGTTTTAGTGTTACATGATTAAAGACATTCTGAATGCATTTTTTTTATCTCTGCTTGTGCCATTCATAATTGTTCTCATTCCATTAAGCAATTTTTGCTCTACCCAACCAGCCCTTCCCTCAAACCACCATCCAGGAGAGGTGTAGGTCAGCTTCCTACAAACTCAGAGGTGGTTGATGGAAAACTTGGTCTGAGTGAGTTCACAGGAACTGCAGTTGGCTGTTCTGCTCAAAGGCTGTTGCTCCAGTGCCAGCACTTGACAAGTCAAACAGCTTTTCAGCAGCAGTGTCCTGAAGGGCATGAATCCAGAGCGGGTGGGATTCCTGTGTTCAGCCAAACTCCTTTGTACAGAAGCTGGAGAACTCCACCGTCCCTGAAGTTGTACTGAATTGAACAAATCTCATGTGGGCATGTTTATGGGTGGGATGGACCAGGGCAGCCAGGCAGGAGGGAAAAGTAGGGCTGAGGGCCCATCCTTTTAACTTTGATGTGTTAATGGGAATTTGGAGGTTGGAACAGCTCAGCTTGACTTGCTCAGGGGTGGAAGTGTCTTCATGCCAGTCCCCCACAGCAGTCCTGTTTTATGTACTACACTTGGAAAGCAGCTGTGTACCACAGGACAGTTACCTGGACGTGGCACTGAGCAACTTGTAAGGGAGCTGCTGGGCTAAAAGCAGTGAAAATAAGGCCTTTAGTGGATTCCTGCCTTAGCTTGAGTGTTGAACTTTCCAAAGAAGAGTTGTCCTCACAGTGAAGCTATCCTTAGCCAAATACCCTTTCTGTTTGCACAGCCCTGTTCCACAACCAGATCCTTACAAACACATGGTAATTCCTCCCCTTTTTCTGGGCTGCCTGGCACCTCCTGTGTTTGCTCCAGAGTTGTTCCTGCCTCTTTTCTAGCTACTATAAATATGGCACTTTCAGGTGGAAAATAGGTAGATCTCTTGCAGCCTCCCTAATGCTTTGCTTTTGGTGACTTTCATCATGCTGAGCAATGGAGTGAAATGGTAGCAGTGCACAAATAAAATGCATGGGTTTTTTATGAAAGTTGCATTGGCAAGAGCCTTCAGGAGTTGGTATGATAGCTCTTAGTGTCCTTCTCTGGCATTAAACTAGATCAATAATCTCACTGCAGAGTCAGAGCAGCCTGACCCAGCTGTGAGCATGCTGGGGCCTTTTTCCTGAGTGGTATCTTGCAGAGCTGCAGTCAAAATGCTTGATTTAGACAGAAATTTATAGTGGGAGTTGCCAGCCAGTTGTGGCAGGTGCGGTGATGATGGGCTGCAGGTGAGGTCAGGGGGGAGTGATGGTTTTTATATTGGGCCATGCAAGGCCAAAAGGAGACATAATCCAGGTAAAGCAGATGTGAGGGCCCCCTGCCTTCCTCCTCTTTCTAAAACAATAGGACACTTGGGGAATGCCTTTGAGTCTGAGTCAGCTCTGCTGCTCCCAGGGCCTGGCCCGTGTAAACAAACTGCAGAGCTGTCCCAGCTCCTCACTCCATCCATTGGTTCCATTGACCTTCATACAGTAAGAAGCCATCTGACATTAAATACTCCAGTGCCCTGAGAGACGTGCTGGGAAGTGAAGAGAATGCATGGGATGGAGAATAAATCAGACCTGAAAAGGGCAGCTGTGGCAGTAACCTTGCCCTGGGGCCGACAAAGCTGGAGACGAAGGACTGGCTCTGGCTGGCTCCAGCAATTCTCATTCAGTGGTGGATTTAATTTTTTTTTGGTTATTTTTAAGAAAAAACCATGACTGCATAGTGTGTGCTTCATCCCCTCCCCAGGGACAGCTCAATAAACCGCTTGTTGTCTGTGCTAGTTGTTAAAGCTTCAGCGAGGTGTTAAAAAAAACCTGACAAACCCCCACAAACACTCTACTAGCAGAAGATCTTATGGGCTCCTGCAGCTGTGTGTGAGGTTCTCTTATGGAAATTGGAAAAAAATAAAAAATTCTTCCAAAGCCCCAGACTTCGATCTGGAAGCTGAGCTGGATACAGCATTATTTTTAAACAAGCCACCCTTCAAAGGCTGCTTCTCCCTTTGGAAAAGGGTGATGTTGGTTGTTTATTTTCCCTTCCAGGAGGTTTTGCAAGGCAGGTGTTTCATGGAGCAGTCCCACCTCTCCCAAGGGATGGGGTCTCACCCAGCACTGTGCTCAGAGCTGACTCTGGGCCTCACGGTCAGCTCTGGCCCGATGCTGTGGGACTGCCCGGGGCTGTCTGGGTGCTGGTCACTCGGTGGCAGCAGTGACAGCCACACGTTTGCTAGCAGTGGTTGGTGGCAGAGAGCACAACCAGTGGCACACGCGTGTGCAAAGGGGCTGCAACCTCCCACCTCAAAAGCTTCCACTAATAGGGAGGAGGGAGGTCAAGTCTACTTGAGTTTGGAGTACGGCTGGTGATCCCTGCCAGATATTCAACAGCATATTCAGCTTCAAAAGACCTTAATCTAGTTAGGAACAGCAGAAAGCAGCAATTAGCACATTGCTGATGAGGAGCTCAAAGGAGCTGCTGGAGAGCAGGATTTCATTACCCAGCCCATCTTCTCCCAGGCAGCAGGGGGCTTTTGTTACTCAGACTTGGAAAAATTTCTAGAGTTGAAGCAGCAGTGAACCATGAAACTCCCTTTGATGGTTTGTCTTGGGGTCACCAGGGTTTTCCCAAGCACACACACCAGGTCCCAGCCCTCAGCTCAGACAGGCACTGAGGGGATGCTGCCCTCCCTGGGATATCCACATGTACCTTCAGTAAATCACCCTCTGGGATTTGACAGCCCAGGGCCGATCCCAAGGCAGAGTCAGCAGAGCAACTGAAGGACGAGGACAGGCCATGTCAGGGTGACCCAGCACTGCTGACAGCAAAAGCTGCTCCCAGTCCTTCCCATCTAGGAGACTCTGGTTTTAAATGTCCAAGTTTCTTTATTAACCTGAGTATAACAAATATAACATGTACACAGTATAAAAATGAACACAGAACCTGACAGATGTACAGGTACAACACAAATACATGTGGACTATACAACGACCAGGTCATTGAATGATAATAATATATTAAGCATTTCACTGCTTTGAAAAAGCAAGTTTTGATCATAAAAATTGTATCCTGTTCCACTGAAATTATACAAAGTACATTCAATACTGAAAAGTGACTCAACGGAGCAGGACCAAGGCAAGGCCTGGCTGCTTAGTGTTACCTCGGGCTGAGACTGTACAAAATGAATCCAGACGCTTTGCTGGGATGAGTCTTAAGAACTTAGCAATTAAATTAAGAAGTACAAAGTGTTTCAGGGAGGGTATTCTTCTCTTTAAAAGCATGTGGAACGTGCTTTTGGCAGGACCAACAGGCTTCGGCAACATGCAGAGGGTGCTGCCTGGCACAGCTCTATGCGGGCTCCGAGTTGATGGGTGGCAGGTTTTGGTGCTTGAAGTACTGCACGACTTGCTGGGGCAGCTCTGCCAGCACAGCTTTGGCCAGGGTCTCCTTGGGGACCTGTGAGCCAAAGGGAACCAACACCAGTGTTAGAATGGCCACAGGCAACTGACGGAGCAAACGTGGCTAGGCTGTCCCTAACTTGAGGTCTTGGCATTTCATTTAATACCCCCAAGACTGATAGCCAGCATTTTATACACCTGGGATTATTATGTTTTATACTACCACTTTCCTCCAGGAAATAATTCACTGGTAGGGAGGAATAAAACATCCTGGGTAGGTCAGAAAAAACAGGTATGAATAACAGGAGATAAAACAGAAAGACACTGATTAGTTGCAAAAACGGGGGAGATAAGCACAAGCTGCATCCTTGGCAATCAATCCTGTGCCAGCAACAGCATCTGACCCAGAGCTGTCTCCTGGCCAATTGCAGTGGACCATCCCACAGAGGGGACATGTGCAGGGCCAGTGCCACCATAGCCCCTTCCTACAGGGGACCAGGGGGCACAGGGCTCATCCTCAGGACAATTCAGCATTAAGCCCTCAGGGTGTGGCACATCATGGGTGCTGGATGAGGCTGGAGTGAGAGACACCAGAATGGGACTGTGGCGAGGGACATGACCCCAGTGCTGCCCCACCCCGCTGCAGGAACCCAGACCCTGCTCTGAGTTTTTGCTGGTTTTTGCTCCTACCTGTCTGACGATGACAGGGAGTGGGGAAACAGGATGCTCAGGTGGAGCTCACTACAGAGATGCAGAGCACTGCTACCCCTACCTGCAGCACTCATTTATGTGATCCATGCCAGAGCATTCCTGAGGGATGGTAAGACAGGCAGGTACCTCTTGCCTCTGTCTGCCTCTACCACGGTTGCTCTGCTTTCAGGGTCATTCCCAGGCTTGACACCCCACTTCTCCCTGTGATCACCTCCCCACTGCCCTCACTCACATTGCGGAAATTCCGGAAGGGCACGAACTGGACGATGTCGCGCACGGCCTCCTCGCCGGTGTAGGAGTGCAGCACCCGGCTGTCCCCATCCAGGAACTCCATGGCAGCAAAGTCAGCATTGCCCACGCCCACGATGATGATGGACATGGGCAGCTTGGACGCCTGCACCACGGCGTGCCTCGTCTCGTCCATGTCGCTGATCACCCCGTCCGTGATGATGAGGAGGATGAAGTATTGCTGTGGAGGGGAGGGCAGAGGGTCAGACCCAGTGGGATGCCAGTACACCCTCACACTGCAAACAGCCTGCAGGCTGTGAGTGGCCAGGATGCTCCATGTGTCAAGGGGTGGCAAGTCCCCTGGGGATTTGGGAGTGAGGTTCACCACTTCCCAGGAGAGCTGCATCACTCCCTTTAGCAGAACCCAGAAATTCAGGTGTTCTTATTCCCCCTGATTTTTGAAACATCTTAAACAAACAACAAACCAGCTCCCACTCCAAAATATTTTTCTGAGTTACTGATTTGCTATACTTAATGATCGGAAAAAACCAACCTCCAAACTGCAGAGCTTCTGTGTCAGGGCCAGGAGGAATTTGGGGCAGGGACATGAGCCCAGCTGGGAGATGAAATTTCCCCCTGCCTGCAACACAGTGAGGTGTGTTTTGGGGTGATCTTCATCAACACATCTCTGCAGTGATGGGGAGTACCTCCTGTATTGCGGTGCTGGGCTGTGGGGCCATCCCATGCTCAGGGCTTGTCCATCTCCCATATAAAACCATGGGTATTGGAGGCACTGAGGGGGATACAGAGGGTACCAGGAAGCTGGGGGACGACAGAGCAGCAGCATTAGAACCTGCTCCCCTTCCCTTGGGAAAAGGAGGGCACCAGGGCCAGTCCTGCAGACCTGGGGGAAGTTGGACAAACAGACGGACAGACTATTCTGCTGGACTCAACTTAGCAAATCTGATGTGTGTGGACCCCCCAAAATCCCATCTCTTCTGTCTCCAGGGAAAGTAATGGCTCAATTTGGGCACATTACACAGCTTGCGTGTGCTGGAGAAATGACGAAAACAAGCACTTAAGCACATTAAAGCCCTTTGTTCCTCTCCTCATTCTTTCCATTTCCTCTGAAAACCGCTAGTGCAGCAGTCCTGGAAAAGCAAAAGAGGGAGTGCTGCCCCAAGCCTGTTCTTCTGGTCTTCCTCCAGCCCACATCTACTGAAACCTTCTCTAAGCTTCATCTTGATGCTCTCCAGTGCTAAACTCTGAGTACAAACAAGGGTGGGCTGAGTTTAAACACAACCCCAGGACACGGGTGAGGAAGTTTTCCCAAGCCAGACCCTTCCCCACTCCAGCCCCTCTTGATGCATTAGCCCTGCCTACACAGCACTGCCCAGGGTTTAGCTTTTCCCTAAATACGAACTTTTGAGAGCAAATCATGGTGAGACCTAAGTCTGCAGAGCAGGACCTCAACATCCAAGTCTGGAGGAGAAGACTAAAGCTTCAGAGAGGACCTGCACTGGTCATCACTGGAAGCACGAATGGGCCTGACCCTGTCTGTGAACTAGTCTGGGAAGAAGAGTATAAAACCTTGTGGGGAACAGCTTATAATGGGAATTACTTTAAGCTGATTCTCCCCTTCCTCCCCTGGCCTCTGTACTGGAAACATGGAAAGGGCTATTTCCCTTTGTTCCCTTTTTTCTGTGAAATCCGTAACAGGATCAGAGAAAAATGCTGGAAAGCATGCAGGAGAAGGGGTGGGGAGGAAGAGCTCGTCAAATGTTTTATCACAACATATTTCAGAGGTCAAGTAGGGTAAGAGCTGATGCCAGGGATCAGCCTCAAAGCCCAGGGGCTGTGTTGGGGTGACAAACATCACCGTTAGTAAAGGAGCAGCGGGCACTGTCGGAGAGCACCGGTGGGAGATTCCCTAAGGAGCAATGACAATTTTGCTGGTGCCAGTAAACGGCAGGAGGACAGGGATGCTGGTGGCACCTCTGGGCTCCAGCAGCAGTACCCAGCCAGGGTGGCCCCTCTGCTGAGCCACAACAGCTCTGCGGAGCTGTTGGTGCACAGGCACCAGGCTGGGCAATCCATCGCACACCAACCCGGCAGCACCTTCCTCCTTTCTCCTCTTTTTGTTGTTAAAATGGCTGATCTCTGCATCCACGTGGCCTCTGGGAATGATTCCTGATCCATTTGCCAACGATATCAGCAATTAGGCTCAGGCGGGTGAGCAGGACTTGAAGGGATTAGGCAGCATTAAACAGCTTGAAGTAAGAAAAGGGGTGGTTTGGATGCATGGACCCTGCTGGAAAGGTGAGTTTTAATTCTCCAAAGCTTATTAATCCTTCCCCAAGAATCAAATCGTGTAATATCCCTCTGTCCCTCCCCCAGCCCCAAGACATTTTAGTCTCCCATCCTTTCAGAGCTGAGGGCTCTGGTGTTTGTGATCTATGTTGCCATGGAAAAACTATGAGGTCTCTCGGTTTTTCGGAAATGCTGGGAGCAAGTGAGAGCGGGAGGAAGAGGAGGGCAGGCCTGGGCAGCCACCGAAGCCGTCAGCACCAGGGATGGCTTTGATGCACAAGCTGAAAATTGGATGGAAGAGGAGAAGACCCCGGGGGAGTGAGATCCCTCATCAATAACGCTTTGTCCTGCCAAAAAAAAGTCCGAGCCAAGCCAGGCTTGCCTCTGACGGCACTATTAGTGCCCATTATTTAAAATCTCCCTTGATTAAACTATTAGTGCCAGCAGAGGGGTGCAATTTGCATATGATTAGCGCCTCTGCTCAGTGCTGAGCCCGTGGGCTCTCCCTCCCCCACTGACAGCGAGAGAGAAAACAAAAAAATGAGGAGCGACCTGAATTTGTGCTGAATTAAACCAAATTCAGAATTTCCTTATGCCTGGAGCTGGGAAGAGCAACAGCACTCACAGCAAGGCTGGAAAAGGTCCCCTTGGGGAAGCGGTTTCAGGTGTGATCCTGCTTTGCTCTAGGCAGGAATCAAGGGAAGTTTTTACCCCGACATCTCCTGCCATGCACGTGCTGATGCCCAAGATGAGCTGTTTTGGCCAGCAAAACCCAGGGGCCAGATCTGCCATCCTCCATGGGCAGCCTGCTGCCACAGGGACCCAGGTGAGCTCTACCCTGCAGACTTCAGATGCTCTTCACACCCCTGAGAGGACACCCTGGTCACCACCGGCAAGGCTGGACCCACAGCTGCAGCCCACAGTGAAGGGAAGGACACGAAATCCAGCTCAGGCTTTGTGCTCCCCTGCCCAAAGCCATCAGAATTGCCATCACATCTTGGAATCTTACGGACTTACGGATGCAGTTTCCTGTTGGGTGGCTTGAGCAGCAAAACGGGCCACGTGGTTGATGATGGGGGAGAAGTTGGTGGGTCCATAGAAGCGGATATGGGGCAGGCAGGCAGAGTATGCTTGGACAATGCCCTCCACACCTTCAGGGAAAGCAGAGAAACCAGGCATTACAGTGAGTCACAGCTCAGGACCACAGCAAGTCCAGCTAGGAATCATTAGCTCATGCTGTCATGGAGCTGAAGTCAGATCTATTCCCCTCCCCTTCCCTCCCAACTCATCCAGATCCACAAGTTTCATCCACCTTAACTCAAATTTTTGAATACCCAAGCTTTGCTTTTTAGTCACTTTGCAGTAGGTCCTCAGACCTTCTGTGGTAGGGAAGCCCTTGTAGTGTACACAGTTAATGAAGGCATTCCTTGGGATTCTGAAAAAAATCTCAGAATCAGCCAAGGAGGAGCAAAAAGAAAAGCAACTCCTGGTCTCTGAACATAACAAAAAAACAGATGGAAAAAACCCTCAAAGAACAGAGAAAAAAAACCCCAAAAAACATCAGAGAGAAGCAAAACAATCCCAGAAGTACCCTCTGAGCTCCCAAACTTCTGCCATACCAGAACAGGGTAGACGGCTGCTCTCCCGAAAGGATGCATGGGTGTGTGATTCAAAAATTACCAATTCCACAATTAATCAGCTGATCATCAGCCCTTTGGGAAGGACCTGCCACTGATAAGAGCTGCAGGACAGTGGTTTCTGCACCCATAGTGCCTGCAGCCCATCAGATCAGTAAATGCTTTGCAGCTGCCAGAGAGGGATGGAACAAAGCAGAGGCAGCAGAAAATGAGATGTTCACAGCCAGCTTTCATGAACTGGTGAGTGAGGTTTGGAGGCTCATCTTGCTGGGGTAAGGTGACTTTTGAGGTCCATGGTAGCCACTACCACTTAGGATTTGAGCAGTCCTTCAGCCATCACCGTGAGCAGCTCTCGGCTGCTAAATGAAGCATTAAGTCTGAATTCCCCATCTGCTGAACAGGCCCCGTGTTTCTTGCAGCCTTGCTGGGGGAGCAGACGGCTGGTAGGACACACCAGACAGCAGAGCGAAGGCGGATTTTACACAGTCTGAATCCAGTTGCATTTTACCCTGGGCCTTCCTACACACCCCCAAATTTTCTGTGCTTTCCTCTGAGTGTGCCTTTAATGTGTGCTTTGCTTCACTCTTCCTCTCTGTCTCTGAACGTGCCTTGCAAAATCCCCGAGATGACAGAATCATGGAATGGTTTGGCTTGGAAGTGACCTTAGAGATCATCTAGTTCCAACCACCCTGCCATGGGTAGTGATGCCACCTACTAGATCCGGTTGCTCAGGGCCCTATCCAACCTGGCCTTGAACACTTCCAGGAATGAAGGTGTTATTGAAGAAATGCAGAGGAAGGAGAGAAGGCACTGAAGGCATCTAAGGAGTCCTAAAGACCTGCTAGATGCTTACCTGAACAGAACGGGTTCCTGGGATTGAAGTTAATGGCAAACTCATGGGATACCTGTGGAGAAGAAAAGATCCAAATTAATGTGGAGGGTCAGTACAGAGCAGGCTGCTCACCATCAGTTTAGCTGATGCTGCAGGGCTGGTTTAGGTGTGATGCTCCTCTGGAGCAGGACCAGGTGGTCACAGAGCTTTGGTCCATCCTGCTGGGTCAGTGACAATTCCCAGCCCTCTGCTACCCAAACAGCAAACACAGACATGGCCAGGGCTGAGCAGCACTTGAGGGTGAACCAGTTCCCCAGTGCCCCCATCATGAAGCCTCCTGAGATTATCACATCACAGATTCTTCTACAGTTCGCAGAGCAGGTTTGTCCACAGGGCTTTCCACCAGCTGCCCAGAGGGGAAGCAGGCAGAAGGATGCTCTCAGCCAGTTGGGCCATCCCACTGGTCACTAGAAGAAATTACTTCACCCTGTTGCAGGTTATAAAGGGAGAAAACTCAATTAACATCACAGGGAGCCCAGTTCTGGCAGCATCTCCATTCCCCATCTCTCTGCATGAGGATGGTGCAGCAGGAGGGAGGAAGGCACAGAGTGAGCTATGTTGAACACCTGATCTGGCATGTCAGGTACAATGACAAACCCGTAGATGATAACTTCATCATCTGAGTCACCATGAGGGTGAAAGGCAGCACGGCAGAGGTGACATGAATGCTTGGGTGAGATGGACAGCAAGTCCCAGCACAATCTGTGCTGGTTTTCATTGATCATGAACCCATCCCTCCAGCACAGCACATGCATAATCCTTTAGCTTTTCTACCACTTCCTTTCAATGAGGGAAATGGTCTTGTGGGACCCTGGCAAGAGCAGACAGCCCTCACACCTTGATCCCTGGCCTGTTGCACTGGGCAGCAGTTGCTTTGAACCTGTCTCTGCCAGCAAAGGCAGGGCAGCTGAACAGCCTGGCTGCAAGAGAAGGCTCCGGTATGAACCATTCCAGTGCTGGTGTGGGTCAACAACCACCAGATGTGTGGGCTTAGGCATTCCTCACTCTGCTCTTGGCAATTTAGGCGCTCTAAGAAGCAAGCAGACTCTCGGGAGCATCAAGGATGTGCAACTGCCTCTTCCAGCACCTCTGAAGGTTAAAGGGGTGAGTTGGACTTTCAGGCCACCAGTTCAAGGACTCTGAAACAAAAAAGCTCCCACCCTGTTCGTGCCGGAGTTACAAAACAAGGGTATTGTCTCCCTCCCAGAAGGGTGGAGGTTTGCTGAGCTTTTCAGCAAGGGAATTGCTTCCGGACATGCATATTCCCAACGCTGGCAGAACGAGTGTCCTCTGAAGTGCCGTCTGAAGCCAAAGTCCTCCCGAGGCTGCGAACGCAACACGCGTCTGATTCAGACTTTCCAATTATCCTGGGCATTGTGTCGAAAGCAGCAGAAACTATTTTTACAAGAGGCTGTGGGGTGGGAAATGGCAGCCAAACAAAAGTAAAGTCAACTAAGAGTCTTCCCCGTGCTGCAAAGCTGATGTGCTGCCAGACCGGCCACCGGCCACAGCCTGCTCAGGTCTCTCCACGCCTGCAGAGCAGGACCAGTGACACTCACAGCCACCAGGCTAGAGTCAATCTGAATGCATGATTGACCTTTTGGGCAAAACACCCAAATTCAATTGATTTGCAGTTGTAATGGGCTTGCTTCCTCTTTTTTTTAGAAGATGTTCAAAATTCTGCCACATGAGTATTTATAGACTAGGCAGGCAGAAAGACTTCCATGTCTTGCACTGCAAAAGAGGGGTTTCTCTTTCTTTTAAGCAGCAATGAAATGATTTGAAGCTGTGTTCCTCACTGTCTACAGAGCAGAGCCCCTATGTGACAGAAGTGTTGCAAAACTTCCTCTAGAGATTTTATGGATTTTACATATCTATATCTATATCTATCTATATATGTATGTATCTGCTAAAAAAATCAACAGGAGGGCTTCAAAATAACAAAAAATATTTTAAAAAAGGGTCTCATTCCCTATTCAGATTGTACTTTGGAAACAGTTTCTGTGGAGTCCGGTTAAATGTACAAGGAGCACCTCCAGGTATCACATTCCCCAGTAACTCCTAGGGAGAAACCCTTTTGAACCACCCCAAGAGGGTTCTTTGCCACCCCCCACAAGGAATCCCACCCCACTATGACTCAGTTTCCCTATATAT
>WBMZ01012725.1:0-31529 GCA_013400975.1 Atrichornis clamosus
CAGGAGCTGAGTCTGCAGAAGGCGCTGCAGCAGTGCGAGCTGGTCCAGAACATGATCGACATCAGCATCTCCAACCTGGAGGGGCTCCGCACCAAGTGCGCCGCCTCCAACGACCTCACGCAGAAGGAGATCCGCACCCTGGAGGTACGGGCCCGCCGACCCCCCCCAACATCAACACCCCCCCATCACTCTTCCCCCCCCCGGGCCGCGGCGGGTTCCCCCGCGGCGCTGCGGTGCGCCCGAGTGAGGCTGCGCGCTCTGCAGGTGGCCCCGAGGTGGGTCCGGGACCACCGAACCCTCCTGCCGAGACCACCTGGGGGGGCCCGGCCCCCGGCCCCGACCCCCTGGCATCCCCCCGGTCTCTCCCCGGCATCCCCCAGCCCGGCCGCATCCCTCCCCCGGGCTCCCACCGCACCAGCAGGCGGCATCCCCCGGCCCACCTGCATCCCCCCGGCCCACCTGCATCCCTCCCGCTGCGCTGCATCCCGCGGCCCGCCCGCATCCCTTCCTCCAGGCTCCTGCTTTCAGTTCCGCTGTTTCCCTTCCACCAGGCTGCATCCCATCGGCCCACCTGCATCCCTGCTGCCTGGCTCCATCCCCCCAGCCTGGCTGCATCCCTTTCCCTGGACTGCATCCCCTCGGCCCACCTGCATTCCTTCTGGGAGGCTGCATCCCGCTGGCCTGGCCATATTCCTTCCAGTGGACTCCCACCTCCCCATTAGGCTGCATCCCCCGGGCCTGGCTGCATCCCTTCCACCAGGCAGCAGCCCCTCGGCCCACCTGCATCCCTTCCACTGGGCTGCATCCTCTGGGCCCGGCTGAATCCCTTTTCCCTGGGCTGCATCCCCTTGGCCCACCTGCATCCCTTCCACCAGGCTGCATCCCTCCCAGTGGGCTCCCACTTTCCCACCAGGCTGCATCCTCCAGCCCACCTGCATTCCCTCTTCTCACCTCCATGCCCTGGTCCAGTTGCATCCCTTCAATCCAGCTCCTACCTCCCCTAAAGGCAGCATCCCCTCCAGCCCACCTGCATCCCTCTGGCCCACCTGCATCCCTCCCACCAGGCAGCATCCCCCCGGCCTGGCTGCCTTGTCCCCTCTGCTCTCCAAGGGAAAAAGGTTCCCCTTGGAGTGCGCTGAGCCCCAGCTGGGATGAATGTATGGTTCCGTAGGAGGTCTGTGGGTCGGGATGGGCAGGGAATGTCCAGGCAGGCTGGGATTCCCAGGGCTGAGTGGGATCCTTGCAGCTGGCACCGAGCAGGGAGAAGTGAGGCCGTGACCCTGGGGAGACGCTGGCGGGGCTGTGGTGAGGTGTGGGGGTGGCTGACGTGGAGCTGGAGCTGTGGGTGGGGGGATTTCGGAGCCTGGCCCTGCTCAGGCCTTTTGGCTGGTCCTGTAGCCCCTGTGTGGGGCAGCTTTTGGCTCCAGACCATGATTGGAGCACCCTGTCCCGCTGCTTTTGCTCCCAAACTTCCCGAGTGCTGTGGGAGCAAGGGGGGCATCACCACATCACTGCTGTGCCACTCGTGGGGGAAACCCCAGGTTTGGGGTGCAGCTCCCTGCTCTGCATCCCAACTTGTGCCCATTCCCGCTCTCATCCTGCCACCGCTTCTCCTTGATCCAAGCCCTGTCCCATCCCAACTCTCCGTGCGAGGGGTGTGAGCTCAGCCTGGAGCTGCTGCTCCTGGAGCAACCTCGGGAGAGGGATAAGAGCGGGTTTGGGGTAGGTGGGAGACTTTTCGGGGTGCAGGCAGGCTCAAAATCCGCAGGAGAACTTGCCAGAGAGGTGCAGGACTACAGGAGCTTATCCCACGTGGAGTGATGGCCTTGATGAGTACAGGTCAGCAGAGCTGAGGATTCCCTGCCTCCCTCCCACGGACAGGACTTCCCAGTATCCTGGAGTCACTGGGGCAGCTCAGTGTGGGCTGGATGAAGGGTTTGGAGGTGGTCGGGGGGATGACATCCTGCAACTGCCTTGTGGTCACAGGGAAGCACCTCTCCAGCCCCTATGGATCCGCCATGGGGAGCCCTGGCATTGCCATCCCTAAAACACCCCCAAAGCAGGGCGCTTGTGATGTTCCTGGGGCATCCCTGCTGACACTCACGCCTTGTTTTGCACCACAAAACCAGGGGGATTCCCACCAGGAGAGTGACAGCGGGTGAATCCAGGGCCAGATTCCGATGCCAGCCCAGCTGTGGGCCTGGACCAGCTCCTGGTGTTGTCCTGGGTTGCCACCAGCGTCAGCAGGAGCTGAGTGTGGCCCTGAGTCCCCGAGTCCCTGAGTCCCCGAGTTCCTGAGTCCCTGCCCCGTCCCTGCCACTGCCACGTCCCAAGGACATGACGCAGACTCCGAGGCCCCGCTCGGCACCTCTTCCCTTCCCATCTGGTGGCAGCAGAGCCAGGCCCGGCCCTGGCACTGCCAAAGGGAATGGTGACCACTGCCAAAGGGAATGGTGACCAGGAACGTGGGGACTGGGAGGGCATCTCACCCCCGGCACCCCTGGAAGACTGCTCAGCCCTGGTGTCAGCATGAGCCTGGAATGAAATGGGTCAATCCATGGGTTTTTTGGTTAATCTTCATAGGCTAAGCCCTGATTTTGCTGGATTAATAGAAGTTTTTCCCTTCTTTTTTTTTTGTTTTAAACCACCTTGAGGTAGACGCGAGCCCCCATCCTGCTGGTCACTGCATCCCAACATGCAGCGTTTTTTGGGATGGGTACCATGGCAGAAGCCTGGATCCAGTGGCAGTCCTTGGAGCTGGGAGGCTTTTTGGTCTTCCTTGTGCTTTGGGACAGGCTCCAGTGGAAACCAGGGCAGTGACTGGGATCAAAACACCTGGAGTGGGAGTCTGGGCTGGTTTGCTTCCTACAGGCCGGCAGCATCCGGAGGGATCTGAGCGTCCATCTCCTTAGACCTGCCCAGGCTGTGGGGTTTTATCCCTGTCCAAGCGTGGCAGTTGGGCTTTGCAGCTCTAAATTTGGGGTTTGGGATGTAAATATGCATGGGGGGGGGGGTGCCGTGTTTGCTGGAGGTTGGGGAATGGCAGTAGGAAAAATTGCTCGATGCTGGGTGATATTCCCGGCTGTCCCATGGCACCGTTCTGTCTGTGGGGTTAAAGCCTCACCCCATGCTGAAATGTGGGTCAGGGCTCCCAGAATCCAGTGAGTGGCTCTGAGGATAACCCCAGGATTCACAATTCCCCCTTCCTGGGCTGCCGTGCTCCTGCCAGGAACGGGGAACCCTCCCAGGATGCTTTCGGCTGCTGTGTGAGCACGTGGGTGAGGATGGGAAAAGGCTCCCTGGGAAGAGCTGTGGCCATTCCCAAACCTCCACGGGCTTTGGAGATGCTGTCCCAGCACTGGGATTTGCCCAGAGAAGCTGTGGCTGCCCCGTCCCTGGAAGTGTTTTTTGGACAGGGCTTGGAGCAACCTGGGATAGTGGAAGGTGTCCCGGCCCATGGCAAGGGTGGAATGGGATGAGCTTTAAGGTCCTTCCAACCCAAACCATTCCATGACTCTGTGATTCTCACTGCCTGAACGCGTGGATTCTCTGGTGTCAGGTGAGCACAGCGCACTTCCCCCGGGGCTGTATCCTCCCAGGATGCTGGATGGAGACATTCTGGCTCCTGTATTCCCGGCAAAAACCCCAGGGATCATTTAGCAGCACCTGAAATAAATGATGTGCAGAGTCAGAGACAGCACACGAGCCCAGCAGGGCCTTGGGAGAGCCCTGAGAGGGAAAATAAAACCATGGCCAGGTATTCCCCAGCCCCAGGGTGCTCCAGGTGTCTCTGGAATAACGAGCCCCTTGGTAGGAGCCAGGGAAGAGTCGCTCCAGTTGTGTCACTGCACCATGGAAAAGAATATTTAGGGGTGCAGAGCAACCTCGTGGCTTCCTGGCACGAAGGCATCCCACAGGGACATGTCCCGATCCAGCTGTGCCGAGCGGGATGGGCATTCCAGCAGGCACAGGCTCCCTCCCGACGGCTCACGGGGTGCCAGGATAATGAACTTCCACCCCGCGCTCCCGCAGGTGGATTTTCCGCCGCCTGTCCCGGTCTCCAGGCAGGGCCGGTGCCGTCGCCAGCCCGGCTGACGTCAGGGAGCCCATTCCAGGCGGGAACAGCCGCCCTCCCGCTCCTTGGAGACCGGCTCGGTGCCTGCTCGGGCGGAGCAGCCGCTCACGGCCCTGCGGGGTCTTGGGATGAGCCGAGGGGAAATCCTGCTCGGGGTGATGGGAAGGGGATGGAAATCCAGCGGCAGCCCTGGGTGATCCCAGCCCCTCGCCTTGCTGGGGTCACCCCGGGTCCCGTGGAGTGACGTGGAGTGGGGACATCCCTCCTCTGCCAGCACCCACCCCCGGGGGCAGCAGGGATGTTGTTTTCCAAGGAGCTGGGGGGTCCCAGGAGCTGCTGGAGCCTCCAAGGGGAAGGGGATCCTCATGGCTTCACTCCCTTATACCAGAGCATCGCCCCTGCTTTTCCCCCCGGCAGTGCTGGAGCAGGGAAAGGCTCTGGAGAGGGTGTGAAAACAACCCCCAGCTCCACGAGAAAATGTCTGGATTCCACCCCAGCGGCATCCCGGGCTGGACCAGCAGCATGTTCCCCAAAGAGCAGGAAAGGAGGCATACGTGGGATTCTGCTGTTGTCACCCACCTGGCTGGTGCTGGGGGGTGATTTTGGGGGTGATGCCAACCCCTGTGGCTGTCACCCACGAGGGAAAGGACCGGGAGAGACGGGAAAGCTCTCCCAAACTCCCCGTCGGGGTTCTCCCCTCACCTCTCTATCCCAAACCATCCCGTATTTTGCTCATCTATTTTTGGGGTGTGCGGGAGCAGAGGCACAGCACCATCTAGTGCTGCCGGCGCCGGGGAATCACCCAGCTGGAAAACCAGGAGCAGGAAATCCCAGCAGCTTTCCAGCTCTGCTCTATATTCCTGGGAAAGGAGGGCAGGCGCTCAGCATCTTTATTTTGGGAGCTGCCAGGCTGCGGCTGGGAACGACTTTGGCCTTGGGGTGGGAGGGTTTGGGGGGACTGGCAGGGGATGATCAGCCCAGGAATGGGGGTACAAAGGAGCAAAGAGCGGGGATGGCTCTGGAAAGAGGGAGGAGGGAGGAAGATTTGGGCTGGTGAGGGGGGAATAAGGAGAAAATGCCCACATTCCAACCTTGGAATGGGATGCTGTGGCTGGACCCCTTGCAGGGTGTTTGGGGGATGTAAGAGAGGGGAGTGTGTCCTTTGGGGGATGTTTGGGGGTTCCCTTGGCCCCGAGGCTGGGAATAAAAGTGGGGAATGTGTCCTGCGGGTGGCTGGACAGCTCTGGGATGGGGCAGTGCTTGTGGGGAAAGTGGTGCCTGTCCCCCCTGTCCTCCTCACACACCCACAGGGGGGTGACAAGGGCTGTCCATCCCCTGAGCAGGACCCCAGCGCTGGACTGGGGATTAAGGAGTGGATTTTTTGGGAGGGAGATGCTCTCCTTGGACACCAAAACTCCATAATTTTGGCTGCAGGAGCTTGGCAGGAGGCAACAAGAGGCGTTTTGAGGCAGAATTCTGTGCCCTGCGATGGGGCAGAGAGAGTTGCTTGGTGGTCACCCCCCTTCCTGCTCCTGGGGGTCCCACGAGGGTTTTCCCTTCCTTTCCAGAGCAAACTGGTGAAGTATTTCAGCCGGCAGCTATCCTGCAAGAGGAAGGTGGCCCTGCAGGAGCGCAATGCCAAACTGGAGGGCTTCCCCCAGCTCCTGCACTGGTTCCGCATCGTCGACATCCGTAAGGAGGTGATGGAGGTAAGGGCCGGGCATTCCCACCCCGGAGAAGGAAAGGCCTTGCTTGGGTTGGGAGCTGACCCTCTCCAGGGGTGTTTTTCCAAGGGGTTTGTGGATTCTTGACCCCACCCACCAGCGAGGACATCCCATTGCTGTTCCCAATGGAGGATGTGGGAGTCCCCCAGGTCCCCATCACAGTGCCCTTCTGCCACGTCCTGGCCTCCTGCAGGCCATGGGTGCGGCAAGGGGGTATCCAAAGGTGATCCCACTTCCACGGAAAAGGGAATTCTGTAATGAAGCTTCCAGTCTCTGCGTGTGCCCAGGACGGGGTTGGGTTTTCCTGGTGCCTGCAGGTGTCCTGGTGTTGAGCTGTGTCTGGATGTATCTGAAATCATGAAAGAACTGGAGATAAACATGAAGCTCAAGTTCCTCCAGGCTTTTTGTAGATCCAGGTGGAAAATGGATGTTTTTGGGTCCCTGACCCAAAGAAAATGGATTCTCACCTGCATGCCCGGAGGGTTAGAGGATGCTCCAGGGGAGTTTCCTCACTCCTGACCCATTCACCCCTCAGGAAATCGCCCCCGGGCAGCTGAGCCTGGAGGATCTGTTGGACATGACCGACGACCAGGTCTGTGCCACCGTGGAGAAGTTTGGGGCCAACAGCGAGGAGTGCGCCCGGCTGAACGCCTCCCTGTCCTGCCTGCGCAGCGTCCACAAGTCCGGTGAGTCCCCTCTGTCCCCTGGGGCTGCTGGGGCGAGTGGCACCGTCCTGTTGTGGTGGCACCGGGAGTGTGGCTTTAATGCCCAGGACACGTTGGCAGAGTGTTTTCCATGGGATGCAGAGTTCCTGCATCCCCCAGGCTGGCTGGGTACCCATGGCCTGCAGGAAACTTCTTGGAGCAGCCCTGGGAGAAGGATTTGGTGCTGGTGGGTGAGGGCTGGACCTGCCCCAGAACCTCCTGTGCCCTGGGCTGATCCCCCGGTGTGGGCAGCAGGGGAGGGGGGGATTCTGCCCCTCTGCCCCCTCAGGTGAGACCCCACCTGCAGAGCTGCCCCCAGCCCTGGGGCCCAGCACAGGAAGGACATGGAGCTGCGGGAGCCAGTCCAGAGGAGGCCATGGAGATGCTCCCAGGGCTCGAGCCCCTCTGCTCTGGAGCCAGGCTGGGAGAGCTGGGGGGGTTCACCTGGAGAGGAGAAGGCTCCAGGGAGAGCTCAGAGCCCCTTCCAGTGCCTAAAGGGGCGCCAGGAGAGCTGGAGAGGGACTGGGGACAAGGGATGGAGGGACAGGACAAGGGGGAATGGCTTCCCACTGCCAGAGGGCAGGGATAGATGGGATATGGGGAAGGAATTGTTCCCTGTGAGGGTGGGGAGGCCCTGGCACAGGCTGCCCAGAGAAGCTGTGGCTGCCCCTGGATCCCTGGAAGTGTCCAAGGCCAGGTTGGACGGGGCTTGGAGCACCCTGGGATAGTGGGAGGTGTCCCTGCCCATGGCAGGGATGGAGTGAGATGGGCTTTGAGGTCCCTTCCAACCCAGACCATTCCATGATTCTTAAAGGGTCTCCCTGACCCCTCGTGCCGGCAGGAGCTCAGCCAGCAGGCTCAGGGCTTTTCCCTGAACCTCGGCAACTCCAGCATCACTTCCCGACCGGCTGCCGAGTGAAGTGCCCCACGCCCAGACCCTTTTCCAAGGAATGCAGCAGCCCTGCCGGCCCCTCCCGGGGCTGGCGGTGCGGGTGTGCGGTGCGGGCTGTGCGGGTCCCCGGGCGGTGGCAGCAGAGCTCCGCTGCTCACTCGCCGCACGAAGCTGCGCCGGCGGCGGGAGCGGAGCGGGGCCGGGGCCGCGTCTGCCCGGGGAGGGGCCGGGGGATGCGGCGGGGGCTGGGCAGGGTCCGGCGGTCCTGGCGCCGTGTCCCGGCTGAGCCTTGACGGGTCATCACAGAATCCGTTATGTTGGAAAGGATCCTTTAAGAGCATCGAGTCCAATCGTTCCCCCAGCACTGCCCAGGCCACCACTGACCATGTCCCCAGTGCCACAGCCACAGGGCTGTTAAATCCCTCCAGGGATGGGGATCCACCACTGCCCTGGGCAGCTGGGCCAGTGCCTGACCACCCTTTCCATGAAGAAATTTTCCCAATATCCAACCTGCCCCTCCCCTGGCACAGCCTGAGGCCGTTCCCTCTCCTCCTGTCCCTGTTCCCTGGGAGCAGAGCCCGACCCCCCCTGGCTGCCCCCTCCTGTCAGGGGCTTGTGCAGAGCCAGAAGGGCCCCCCTGAGCCTCCTTTGCTCCAGGCTGAGCCCCTTTCCCAGCTCCCTCAGCTGCTCCTGCTGCTCCAGCCCCTTCCCAGCTCCGTTCCCTTCCCTGGACACGCTCCAGCACCCCCCTGGCACAGCTCATACCCATGGAGGGCACCACAGAACCGGTGCTGTGGTAGCAGCTCGGGGGGACCACTGCCAGCACAGGGGGTGACTCTGGGGCTGCACCAAGGTAAGGGGAGAATTCACTTTTGGGTCAGTTTGGGGGATCAGTGACACCCCGTTCCACAGTCTAACCCTCCCCACCGCCCCCTTCCCCAGGCTCCCCCCAGGTCCCAGTCTGGCCTGATGGTTGTGGACTGGTTTCGCTGTGGTCCCTGCTGGGAGCCCCAGTCTGGCAGAGGGTCTGGCCATGACCTCCTGTAGATGGACCCCAGCCCTGCCAGACCCCCATGATTTGAGGACCCAGACCCTCATGATTTGGGGACCCCAGATCCCCATGATCTGGGGACCCCAGACCCCTGTCATTTGGGGACCCCAGACTCCCATGACCTGGGGACCCCAGACCCTGTGATTTGGGGACCCCAGATCCCTCTGCCTGGTTCCTGTCCCCTCTAGAAAGGCTCCTCCAGCACAGCTGCATCCCAGGGGCTGGAGGCTGCAGAATGAGCCCTGCTGGGTTTTGATCTGGGCTTTGCAGGTTCAGAGCAGCCCTTGGGGACAGCAGGGGACAGGGCTGGTGGCATGACGGCTGAGGAGGGTGGCATGACGTGGTTTCAGTGAGGGGCAGCCTCGGGGGAACAGCAATGTCCCCATAGCACAGCGTGGCCCAGAGAGGGGTCCCAGCTCCTGCCTGGAGCCACATCCACCAGCTGTGGTTCCTGGAGCCCCTCCAGGCTTCCCGCCTGGCCCCGTGGGGCAGTGCCAGCCCGGGCTGGGGACAGTGGCAGCGGGACCCCTCCCCTGCAGCCGCTCCCATCCCTGTGCCAGCGCAGCCAGGTGGGGATGGCTGACCCCAGCCTGACATTCCCTATGGAACCTGAGTGTCCCCACGCTCCAGCTCCCTAAATCCAGCGCTCCTGCCCTCCTTCCCTTTGGCATTTCCACTAAGTCTCCGTGCTATTTGAGGAAGGGCAGTGGTGCCTCCCTCGGAGTCCGGGGAAGGCTCCTGGCTGCTCTTTCTTTAAACACCTTTGACTTTTAAAGGCCGTTGCAAACAAATCCTGCTGTCTCCCTCTGCCCGCTCGGCCGAGGGAATTCCCTGCATTGCCACCCGTGCTTGGGAAAATCCACATTGGCCTTTGGCTCAGCAGCTGCAGTGAAGTCGCTTTGGTTCCTCCAGAGGTTCCCGGCAGAGATGGAGACACCAGAGAGCTGTGGGATGCTGGCTGCTCCATTTGCTCCGTAATGGAGCAGGTGATGGGGCTGCCAGCATTCCTGGTGTCTCGGTGGTCCATTGAGTCCCTGCGGGAGAGAGCTTCCTGCTCCCCAGGCATGGAGTGTTTGTCTTTCCCAGCGCTCCATTTAACCCCATCCATCATTCCCTGCTCCCGGGGGGAGCTGCTGCTTTGTCCCTTCGGCATTGCAGGGATGCTGCAGTGGCCATTCCTGCTCTGCTGGGGCTGGAGGATTGGGATCCTTGGCATTTCCAGCTGTGTGGGTCTGTGCTGGAGAATTCCCTGGGTGCGTTTTCCGATGGATGGCACCAGCCCTGGGGACAGGGAGGTGACAGGCAGAGCCCCTGCCAGCCCTGAGGGATGCAGGAGCTCCCAGGTTGTGGAGAAGATCAAATCTCCTTGAATTTCTAGATGATTTGGGTGTGGAAAGCTCCACGTGGGATGGCAGATGGGCTCTCTGTTCTCTGCCTCTGCCAAGTCCCGGGCTCCATCTCAGGAGTTCCCTCTCTTTTTGTCCCCTGGGAGAGCAGGAGCACAGTCCCTGCCCCTCTCCTGCTGGCAGGGAGCTGGGAACAGTGGGATCTCTGGCCAGGTCATGATGGGACGGATGCTCACTGGATGCCTGGGTGAGGTTGGGTGGTGGGAGCAGATCATCCCACCCCACTGTTTGGGGCCGGCTCCGAGATTCCCTATGGCCCAGGCAGTGTGTTTTGGTGGGATGTGGGATTGGGATGGGCAGAACAGCGCTGCTGATACCTTGGGAATGTCCCCCTGGGCTGTTGGGGACTGAGCAGTGATGGGGTGCCCTAAGGTGATGCTGTGCTGCTTTCATCCATCCATCCATCCATCCATCCATCCATCCATCCACCCATCCATCCATCCACCCATCCATCCATCCATCCACCCATCCATCCATCCATCCATCCATCCATCCATCCATCCATCCATCCATCCATCCATCCGCTGGATTCCAGGGAATGCTGAGCTCCTGGCTGGCTCCATGTCTCGATAACAGTGAGGTTGTCACAGCCCTGAGGAGCTGTCTGGGAGTTTCCCGCCTGGGATCTTTGTGGGATGGGGGTTGAAAAGCACCCCGGGATGGCAGCGATGCTCCCTTGGGATGCAGAGCTGGGATCTCAGGTTTGTTGGATTATGAGAGCCCCCCCAAAGGAGCCCCAGATGTACAACTGCGTCAGCCGTGCCTTTTAATCTGCATTTTATCTGCATTTTATCTCCTTGGAAAGCAAGAGACTGTCCTCGTCCTAAAAATATAATTAATGAACAAGTTGCAGCCTCTTTAAAACCTGTAATTTCTTGGCAAGAGCAGCAGAGGCCGATTCCGAGACGCCAAGATTTGTATTAATAAAGCAGGAATGAGGTTCAGGATTAACCTTTCCCATCAATCTTTATTTATTGAGTCGTTAATTAGAAGCATCTAATTTCCCAGGCCAATTCTGCCTGGGCGGGGAGCTGGATGCTGTTTCATGGTGATGGATTTTGCCAGGAAGGGGTTGGATGGTGGAAAAGGAGATGCCTCCCACCCCGAGTGTCCTGGGGGCAGCAGGAAAAGCCCTGGAGCATCCCATAAACCAAAAGCTTGTTCTATTTATCAAATACAGTAGCAAATCTCTATTAACCCCCCTGCTTTATTGTGTTAACAAGGCCTGTATTAGATTTTTCCTGGCTGCGAATCCCTACTTTTGGAAGTGGTGTTTTATTATCGGGTTGGAACTCGGAGCGGGATTAATTTAATATTAAATAAGAGCTGAGCAGGGCCGCTGTGGCTCGAGGAGTTGATGGGGTGTGACTGGTGAGTGATGTGTGGAGGTTATTAAGTGTCCTACAGGGAAAAATGAGCCAAAATGGAATATTTATGAGGCTCCGTGGCCCTGGGAGGCCTGCGGGTGGATTTGGGACAGAGTAGGGTCAGGCAGGGCCGTGAGCAGTGAGGAAAATGCGGGAAAAAATCCCTCGTTGGGGAGAATTTGGAAGCTGTGCTGGTGTGGTGGAGAGGATGGAAGAGTTGTCCCTCCTGGTGTCCCTGTGCTGCCAAGTTGGGCGACTCCTGCATCTATTCCAGAGGGTGTTATCCTGGGATGTTGATGCTGGGACTGTGTGGGTTCCCCAAAAAAGGTGGGGGTTCCAAAATCTCCAGTTTGGTGCTTGTTTGGTCACCTGGGTGCAGCTTTGGGGAGGGCAAAGGAGCATCATCCCCAAGGAGCAGTTGGGCTGCAGGGATGTCTCAGGTTCCCACAGGAACAGCTGATTATTCCCAGCCTTTTATTTTAAGGAAAACAAAGCAAAACTTGCTATTTGTTGTTTGGGACAGGTAGAAAACAGGTGGCATTTTTCCATCTCTGGATCCTCGCTGCCTCCTCTTCCCTGGAGTTTGCTTCCCTGTTGGTTTTTAATGGAGTGGTTCGGGAAAAGCTTCCCAAACGAAGTAGGGTAGGGGAATGGAGGTGGGGCTGGCCCTGAGAGGATTAAAACAAAGCCAAATTCATCCAAAGGGAGCATCCCTCCCTTTGGTGGCCACAGGGAGAGGAGAGGTGGCCCGAGGGCTTGAGGGGTGGCTGTGACTAATACTTCAACAGACAATTAATATTCCTGATAGAAACAAATTAAAGAAGTTTTGATGAGCAAACAGCCCCGCGGTGCCGCCGACCGGAGAAAAACGGGGCAGAGGGGACTTCCCCTCCGTGCAAGCTCTTCCCTTGTTTTTCCAGCTGGGAATCGGCCCTGGCAGAGCAGCAACACCCGGGGGAGCCCCGGGAGGGAGCGGAATCCGACGGCGTTTAACAGGCTTTGCGGGAACAGGAGCTTGGGGATGTTTTTGTTGGGTTTTCTCCCTTTTAAGCGCATTCCCGGTTTAAGCTGATCCCATCAAGCGGAATGCCCGCTACCTGCCGCCTTCCTGGCTTGGAATTACGTTTTCCCGGCTAATCCGGGGTATTTTTAGCCTTGAGGCTCCCACCGGGGGTTATTTTTGCTCCCGAGAGCATCGCTCGGGACACGGGGGACAGCGGGGACACGGTGGCATCGGGGACATCCTCACCTCATCATCATCATTAACGCTGCTAATTAGCGCCGGGAGGCGGCATCCGCGCAGCTCTGAATTATGTAAATCCATGCGAGCGCAGCGGCCAATGGGAAGCGCAGGATTTGCATAGGCGCGTGGTGATTTGCATACGTCGCGCTGCGAACCCCTGGGTGCGGGTTAATTAAGCGGAGTGGGTTAATTGCGGCGGGATTTAACTGGTGTTGGGTGGCCGCCCATGCGCACGGCTGGGCGGGAGGCGAGGGGCCACCAGCTGGGGTGGCCTGGTGGCCACTGGTGGCCGTGGGGACAAGGACAGAGGCTGGCACTGGGTGGGCTCCCAGTCTGGCGGGGGTGGCCGTGCTGCAGGTGGCCTCGGGGGGGGACACGATCCAATTTGTCACCAATTTGTCACCTGCCGTGTCCCCACTTGGCCGGGCTGTTCTGGTGGCTCCGTGGCGGCTTTGGAGAGGCAGCTCCATCCTAGAGCGGGATGATTTAGGCTTAGTTTTAAATTTTTATTTTTTCCAAAATTGTTTTATTTATTGTTGGTTTTGTTCTGATATATGTTTATTCATTCGTTTCTATTGAAAATATTTTAAATTTTTTTTTAAATTGTATTGTAATTTTTATTTCTTATTCGTTGTAATTAAGTTAAATTTCTAACGTTTTAAATTAGTTTTTATTTATTTCTTATTAATTTTAAATAATGTATTTTAAATCTTAGCATTTTAATTATTATTTTAAAAATGTCTTATTCTAGTTTTAAATTTTTTACTTTTATTATTATTTTTTCTCTATTTTAATTTCTTAGTAATTCTAAATATTTTAACTCATAACATTTAACATTTTTATTTTTATTTCTTAATAATTATAATTACTTTTATTTTTAATTATTACATTTTATTTTTATTCTTTCATTTATACATTTAATTTTTATTTTCTATATTTAATTTCCTAATATTTTACAATTATTTTTGGGTTTTTTTAATTCTTTGATTCGATTTTCTGCTCTGAGAGAATGATTCAAGCAAACTCCTCATCCCCCTTCTCCACCCCCTCACTCGAAGCTTTCTTTCAATCCAAACCTTTCATTTCCAGAGCCCTTTCCTCCTTTGCTTTTCCTCTGGAACTTGAAATCAAACATTCCCCATGAAAAGGCCGGAGCGAGAGGAGAGGAGCCAATTAACAATCCAAACAGGGAGTGGGAAGGAGAGGCTGGAAAACGAAGAGATTTGGGGTTCTGTTGGTTTTTCTTTGGTGGGGGCGATCAAAAGGCGTCAGTCAAGGATCTTGAACTTGGATCAAGGACCAAGTTCCACTTGGATCATCCCTGGGATGCTCTGAAGCCGCTGCTGGCAGCTCTTTGCTCTCGGTGGTGATGGATAATTAGGAGTGGAGAGGAACCTCCATTAATTACAGCCCCCTCGTTATGCAAATGGCACAAGTGGGGGGGCACTGGTGGGGGTGTCGCCCAGAGGGGTGTCCCATCCCAGTGCCACTTCTGGGCTGGCAGGGGAAGCTGCGGGTGGAGGGGAGGCACCGCTGCCCCTGGCAAATCCCCTGCTTGGAGTGCTGAGACTCCAGAGAGGGCTCTCCACAGAAACTGGGGCTGCCCCATCCCTGGAAGTGTTCCAGGCCAGGTTGGATGGGGCTGGGAGCAACCTGGGATAGTGGAAGGTGTCTCTGCCCATGGCAGGGGGTGGGATGGGATGATCCTGTGGAAATCTCTGTGGTCTTCAGCCCTCCCATTCTTCTGTTCTGGAGCCAGGCTGGGAGCGCTGGGGGTGTTCACCTGGAGAGGAGACGGCTCCAAGGAGAGCTCAGAGCCCCTTCCAGAGCCTAAAGGGGCTCCAGGAGAGCTGGAGGGAGACTTGGGACAAGGGATGGAGGGACAGGACTCAGGGAATGGCTTCCCACTGCCAGAGGGCAGGGTTAGATGGGATATGGGGAAGGAATTGTTCCCTGTGAGGGTGGGGAGGCCCTGGCACTGGTTGCCCAGAGAAGGTGTGGTTGCCCCTGGATCCCTGGAAGTGTTCCAGGCCAGGTTGGATGGGGCTGGGAGCAACCTGGGATAGTGGAAGGCGTCCCTGCCCATGGCAGGGGTGGAATGAGGTGGGCATGGAGGTCCCTTCCAGCCGAAACCATTCCATGGTTCTGTAACACAGAAAAGCTTCTTGCTGGGATGCAGTGCCAGGGTAGAATCACAGAATCATGGAATGGTTTGGGTGGGAAAGGACCTGAAGGATCATCTCATTCCATGGGCAGGGACACCTTCCACTGGCCCACGTTGCTCCAAACCCTGTCCAACCCTGTCTCGGACACTTCCAGGGATGAGTAGGGAATTCACAGCTTCTGCCACACCGCATGGCCGTGTCTCTGTGCTCTGTCCCAGGCGGGAGCCTCTCCAAGCAGGATTGGACCATCCAGTGGCCCAGCACGGAGCCGGGCAAGGAGAACAGCCCGGGGTGCCCTCCGGAGCCGGGGCCCTGGGGCAGGACGCACCTGAGCCCCAAGGTCCAGCCCAAGTGTGGGCAGCACCACTGCCACGCCGGCTCTTCCCACGGCCCCATGTACACCCACGTGGACCGACTGACCGTGGAGGGCCACCCGGGGCTGTGCCCACCCCTGGAGTCCGGCCACCGCTCCCTGCCGCCGTCCCCCCGGCAGCGCCACGCCGCGCACACCCCCCCGCGCACCCCCAACATCGTCACCACGATGACGCCGCCGGGGACCCCGCCCGTGCGACGGAGGAACAAACTGAAGCCCCCCGGGACGCCCCCGCCCTCGTCACGGAAGCTGATCCACCTCATCCCGGGATTCACCGCGCTGCACCGGAGCAAATCCCACGAGTTCCAGCTGGGGCACCGCGTGGATGAGGCGCACACCCCCAAGTAAGTTGTGCCCCCGGGTGCTGGTGCATGTTGGGGGGGATGAAACTCATCCCAGCTCGTTGGGAAAAGTGCTTTTATCCCTAAATGTCGGAGCGTGGGGTCCTGTTTTGAGCTTTGCTGTGGAAAATCCTTTGCAGCTCCCGCGGGCAGCGGGGATGTTGTGGGGTGGTGTCTGCTCTGCTCCCCTGGGAGCTCATTTTGGGAATGTGGGGCAGATGGGGAGCACTGAGGGGCTCCGGGACCGTTGGCTGGCACAGCTCTGGCATTCCAGAGCGTGGGATGGGTGGGCTGGGTGGTGAGATTTTGCAGCTGCTGCATGGGGATGGCCGTAAGAACTTCGGGACGGGGAGGAGAGTCCACACCGGAGCGAGATGGGAACAAGCATCTTCCAGCTGAAAAGTGGATATATGGATCTGTAGATCCTCATGGAGATTACAGGTTATATTCTGGAGACCCCCTGGATCTTTTCCATCCCTGGTGGTGTCTGGAGCAGGCTCTCCAGCCTCTGCCCACATTCCCGCTGCTCTTGCTCTGTGGCTCCGGTGCCGGCAGAGGCTGCTGCTGTGCAGGGAAAGGATTCCCTGGCACCGCCGCGCTCCCTCTCCAGCTTTTTCCGCCCTTTCTGGTGGCCGTGCTCGGAAAACCCTTCTGCTGCCTCCCTGTGGGGTGGCGGAGGGGACCTGTGGCCACCTCGGGACATTCCCTCCTCTCCCTGAGGATGTGTCGGGATGGAGCTGCTGCACGCTGGCCTCCCAAAACAGGAGCCCCAGGACCAACTGCTGTTTGTCCAGAAATGTGGGGTTCTTGGGGACAAAACGGCCACGTCAGAATCCCGGGCAGGGATTCCGAGGGATTTAGAGGGAGCCTGGGTGCCCTGGCACGACAGCACAGACCCTCCGGCCCATCCATGATATTTGGGCAGCTCCAGTGGGGACACAGGAGGAGTTACACCCCACTTTAAACCCCTTTGTCTTCCTGAGATGCTCTGAGTGCCAGACCTAGAGCTCCCCTAGTTCGAGCAGAGGGGACCAGAGGGGGTTTTGGGGTGCCTGATGTATTTGGTGGCCTCAGCATCGCTTGTCCCCCGGGCTGTGGCAGCTTTTGGGCTGCCCGAAATGAGGGTGTCAATCCTCCTTCTCCCCTGATCTGGGAGTTTTTGCTCTCTAAAGGCTTTTAGCTTTTGGAAATGGAACTCTTTCAGCTGGAAAATGCCTCCTGGAAGGCCACCCTCCCCCTCGTGCTTAGGCACCGGAAAAAAGTGTTTGCTTTGGTCGGTCCCCAGGAGCATCGCCGCGTCTGCAGGGAGCGGCCTCCACCCTCTCCTGCTTTTATTTGCATTCCAGCACCCGATCCATGCTCTGCCCTTGGCTGGAGCAGCTCTCACTGAGGGTAAAGCTTCCCCTGTTTGATCCCCAGGGTGGTTATCCCACGCTCCCTGATGATCCTGAGTTAAAGTTGTCCGGCACCATTGGGAAGGGAGCACTGGAGACGCTGGGCAAACTGGATCCAGTGAGGAAAGAACCAGAGGAATCACGGAATGGTTTGGGTTGGAAGGGACCTTAAGGCTCATCTCATTCCAAGGGCAAGGACACCTCCCACCTCTTGTGGTCACCCTGGTGTGGGGCTGGGGCGAGGTTTGGACACTCCGGCAAATCCTGTGGCCACTGATTCCCTGAGCCAGTGGGGAAGGGATGCCTCAACTTTCCTGCAAGGGGAAGGAGCAGGGAAGGGTGTGGAGATGGGAATCTTGCACAGTGGTGTCCCTTCTTCCTTCACCGCTCTCCACCTTCCTGGCACAGGTTGGCCAGAGAAGCTGTGGCTGCCCCTGGATCCCTGGAAGTGTCCAAGGCCAGGTTGGATGGGGCTTGGAGCACCCTGGGATAGTGGGAGGTGTCCCTGGGATAGTGGAAGGTGTCGCTGCCCATGTCAGGGGGTGGGACTGGATGATCTTTAAGCTCCCTTCCCACCCAAACCATTCCATGATTCCTTTGATCCTTGCCTGTCTGGATGCAGTTTGCCCAGTGTCTCCAGCGCTCCCTTCCCAGTGGTGCTGGGCAATTTCAACCCACAATTAGTGAATTAATAGAGGAAAGAGCCAATATTTACAGGGCTGCATTGTGCTCACACCCCACCAGGGGCCACCGTGCCGGGCGGAAGGACCCAGATTCCCGAAAGCCTCTCGGAGAACCAGGGAGGTTCATTTTCTCTAATGGCACTTAATGATTTTGCAGGAGACAACCACTAAATCCTGCCTGCTAATCCCATTAGCGTTTCGGGATTGTAATTAGCGCGTTAAAGAGGCAGCTCCTTTTTTCCCCCTCTTTTTTTTCAGCACAGCCATGCTGAAAGTGTGAGCTGTTTATTGGCCTGGATGTGATGGAAAACGCTTTGCCTGGCACAGATTAAAAGTGGCTTTTTTGGGCTCTTCTCAGCTAATTGTTATTTTATGGCCACGGCCATGCAATTTTCGGGTGGTTTTTTTTAAATGTCACACTTCCAAAGTGTCCAAGTCCTCTGTGCTTGCTGCAGGAGGGAGCTCATCCCTGAAAGATGATTTGGAGCCTTCTCTCATCAACCGCTTCTGCTTTTGGTTGTGCCACTGGGCTCTTGGTTTGCTTTGGATTGTGGCTTCCTGTTCCCTATGTCCCATTCCAGCATGGAAGGAAGGGCTAGACTGGGAGAGCTGAGAGTTTGAGGACACTCCTGGGGATTTCAGGTGCTAGGTGAGATCTCCTGGAGTGATTTGGGGTCATGACTTACCCCCATCCTGCCTCTTTGCAGACTGTTCTCTGGTAACCCTCCCAAGAGAGAGGTTGGTGTCCCTCGTGGAATGGTTTGGGTTGGAAAGGACGTTAAAGCCGATCCCATTCCACCGCCTGCCATGGGCAGGGACACCTCCCACTATCCCAGGGTGCTCCAAGCCCCGTGCAGCCTCGCCTTGGACACTTCCAGGGATCCAGGGCAGCCACAGCTTCTCTGGGCACCCTGTGCCAGGGCCTCCCCACCCTCCCAGGGAACAATTCCTTCGCAATATCCCATCTAACCCTGCCCCTTGGCAGTGGGAAGCCATGCCCTGTGTCCTGTCCCTCCGTGCCCTATCCAAAGCCCCTTTATTTCCTCCCCACCTTGGGATGGGATGAAATGGGCTCTGGGGAGCCAGGGGTGACTTTGGCAGAGGCAGGATGGCCTCTCCCTGTGAGCTGTGGCTCGGGATTGATGGAGTGAAGCCATCATGGAGCCCCAGGGCTGCTCCCCCCGATTTTTCCACCTCAGCACAGACAGGAACACAAACCAGCACCATTTATTTGTGACAGCAGCAGCAGCCACCGGGTCCCCTCCGGAGCAAGGCCACCATGTACCACTTGATTCCTGGTGACAGCTCATAAACTCCTTTGAATGTTGTCTTTTGGATCTTACTTCCAGTGTTTAATCCATCATTTTTGTGTGCCAAGACCTTCCGAGGCAGGGGTTAAGTTGGTTTTTTTTTTGAGCTCGCAGCCTCCCGTTTTCCTGCCTGGAGTCTCCAGCTGTTGGCTGTAACTCGGAGGTATGGAACATTACTCCTGAAAAGATCCCCTGACTTCCATAAATCCACGATCCATAAACATCTCCTGAATGGTCCTAAAACGGAAACAAAACATTGAGAGTGGCTGATAATATAATGCCCATTTAATACCTCATGAATTCCACGGGCCATTGGAATCTTTCATGGATAGTTAATGATTATCCATTAGCCAGGAGTCGGGAAAGAAACAAACTTGGAATGTGAGGTCTTAAAAATCCATCAGTTGGGGAACAAAAGTCCAGCTCATTAAGGGCGAGCTCCAGAGCGTGTGTTAACCCTTGGAAGGGTGTCCAGGAGATCTCTGGAGGCAGGATCTGCCCAGGGGTGTCCTGCCCAAAGGCATGGTTGGGTGGTCTTTACCTTTAGACCCATCCTTTGGCCCATCCTTTGACCTGTAATTAGACCCATCCTTCATTTTTAGACACATCCTTAGACCCATCTTTCATCTTTAGACCTGTCCTTGGACCCTTCCTTCATCCCTGGACACATCCTTGGACCCCTCATTAGACCCTTCCACCCATCCTTTGTCCTTTGTCCCATCCTTCCTTCTTTGATCCCTCTTTTGTCCTTTGACCTGGATTTAGACCCATCCTTCGTCTTTAGACCTGTCCTTGGACCCATCCTTTATCCTTGGACCCCTCAGTAAACTCATCCTTCGTGCTCTGACCCATCCTTTGTCCTTGGACCCCTCATTAGATCCATCCTTTGGCCCATCCTTTGTCCTTTGGCTCATCTTTTGTTCTTTGGCCCATCCTTCCTTTCTTTGATCCATCCTTCCTCCTTAAACCTGTACTTAAACCTTTCCTTTGTACTTAAACCCATCCTTCATTTTTAGACCCATCCTTAGACCCACCCTTCATCTTTAAACCTGTCCTTGGACCCATCCTTCATCCTTGGACCCATCCTTCATCCTTGGACCCATCCTTCATCCTTGGACCCCTCATGAGACCCACCCTTTGACCCATCCTTTGTCCTTCAGCCCGTCCTTCATCCTTTGATCCATCCTTTGTCCTTTGACCTGTATTTAGACCTTTCCTTTGTACTTAGACCCATCCTTAGACTCATCTTTAATCCCTGGACCCCTCCTTAGACCCATTCTTTGGCCCATCCTTTGTCCCCTGACCCATCCTTTGTTCCCTGAGACATCAACCTGCCTTGTCCTTTGTCCTTTGGCCCATCCTTAGACCCATCTTTCATCCTTTGACCTGGACTTACACCCATCCCTCATCTTTAGACCCATCCTTGGACCCATCCTTCATCCCTGGACCCCTCATTGGACCCATCCCCTGACCCACCCTTCACCCCCTGACCCGTGCGAGGGGGAGCTGAGCCCAGACCCTCCTCTGCTTCCCAGCTGTGGCTCCTCTTGCCACGCTGGTGTCTGGCCAAACCCATGAACTCCGTGTTATCCAAGGAACATCCTGCGGGAAGCAGCTGGAGAGGGTGGATCAGAGCGTGACCCGGCCGGGCTGAGCCCCCAGGACGTGCTGAGCTCCAACGTGAAGCAGCTGCTGGGCAGGATGTGCTGTTTCTGTGCTGCACCTAGGTCAGGTCTGGGCTGGGATGAGGCTTCTCCAGCTCAGGGCAGCTGGATTTGGGCTGAGTTTTCGATGAACTCCCCTTATCCTCCATCCTTGCAGTGACATTCCAGGCATGGATCTTTTTCTGCTGGAAAAACCTGTTGATTCCAAACCTTCTGATGGTTGATTTCCTTCCCTTTAGCCCCGTTGGCGCTGAGGTTTTTTGGTGGGAGGTTTTTCCAGACCAGGATGAGGATTTCCTGGATGGGTGAAGTCAGATGTGAAGTTCTGATCTGGTGATAGAGCACATTTCCATTTTCTTCTTTTCCTTTTTCCTTGTGTTATTTCCAACTCTAACTTGAGACACTTTCTGTCCTGTGGGTGTTTTTCTCCATCCCACGTAACAAACTCCTGAGAGTGGGATATTTCCTGTGGCACTTGGCCAAGTCCAGCACCCTACTGGGGCCATGGAGGCAGAGAGGTGAAAAACTGGATCACAGACCTCCAAAAACCTGGAACCAAAGGTCTTCTCCACCATCCCCAAGCAGCCCGTGCTTAGACTGGCCCTCAGAATTAATCATCTAAGCTGGTCTTAAATGCCACTGGGTGATAGGTCATTTATTCTGCTGCTCTGCAACCTTTCTAATAATGATGTTCCCCCTTGTAGCAATTCCAATCTGCCTGGAAAATTGATTCTTTGATGTTCTGCATGGGTGGGATTCGGGAGAGGAGGATCCAGGCAGCTCCTTGTGCCCGGTGTCTCTCTGACATTCCCCAGGTTTGGAAAGGCAGGTTGGGCTCCTGGTGTTGGGGATGGGCGAGGGATTGGTGTTTGTGGAGCAGGTGGATGCAGCAGGAAACTCCCAACATGTGCAAATAATCCATAGGCAGCATATTCCCACCTGGACAAGGTGGGCACTGGCACCTGGCTTGTCCCAGCTCTGGGGTGGCAGCAGGACCAGGGCAGTGCCTGTCCCCTGTCACCTCAAATGCTGGGGTCAGTTTTGGGTCCCCTCATGCCAAGAAGGAGGGGCTGGAGCGTGTCCAGGGAAGGGAAGGGAGCGGGGAAGGGGCTGGAGCACCAGGAGCAGCTGAGGGAGCTGGGAAAGGGGCTCAGCCTGGAGCAAAGGAGGCTCAGGGGGGCCCTTCGGGCTCTGCACAAGCCCCTGACAGGAGGGGGCAGCCAGGGGGGGTCGGGCTCTGCTCCCAGGGAACAGGGACAGGAGGAGAGGGAAGGGCCTCAGGCTGTGCCAGGGGAGGTTCAGGTTGGATATTGGGAAAATTTCTTCACTGGAAGTGTGGTCTGGCACTGGCACAGACTGCCCAGGGCAGTGGTGGATCCCCATTCCTGGAGGGATTTAACAGCCCTGTGGATGTGGCACTGGATGGCCCCCATGGGTGGCCTTGGCAGTGCTGTGGAATTCTTGAACTCAGTGATCCTAAAGATCTTTTCCAACCTAACGGATTCTGTGATTCCATGATCTTCATGCTGTTACTTATCCCGTGGAGTGTCTGAAAACGTAGAGCCCCAACCTGGTACTTCTGTAAGGGGGAGAGCAGCAGAGTGAGGGAATTTGGAGAGCAAAACGAGCAGCATCTCTCCCTGCGCTTCCAAATCATCTCTCTGATTAATCCCGCTGCCTCTGCCGGTGAGTCAGGGCTGTGGAGCCGGGCACAGCTCCTGGAATGTGTCCAGCCCTCCCAATGTATGGTTTGCACACCACGACTTGACAGTGATGAGTGGCCCCCGTACCAAACCCGGCTCTGTGCTGCAATTATCCCACAGCTCTGGGCTGGCTGTCCTTAGGTGTGTCATTAATGTTAATTACTGCCCTGCTCTTCCATCAAGAGGCGCTGGAGCTTTACCGTGCTCGGAGGAGAAACTTTTCACCGTGTCCTTTAATGAGAAGTCGAGGCTCCTTTGGCCACTTTGAAAAGCGACGGGGCGTGATGATGAATTTAGATAAGGATTAACATTCCCGGGGGAGGTGCGGGGAGAGGTGGCACAGCATTCCTGCTGCCTGGAGTGCTGCCTCCGGGCTGGCCTGGCAGGAGCAGAGGGCAGGAGCTGTGGGCAGTGTCCGGGGTGGTGGCCAGGACATGGAGTGACCACTGTTGGTTGTGACACAGCCGGAGTTCTTCTGCAGCCTTTTTCTTCCAGCCTGCGCTCTTCCCAGCTCTCACTTCCAGCCTGGGCTCTTCCCAGCTCTCTCTTCCAGCTGTAGCAGTGCAGGAAAGACAGGAAGCAGCTCCTCTGTTCACTTCTTTGTGGTTCAAGAGGGTGGTGAGTGCCTCTCATCACCTTCATGCCAGGCCCCCCTGACCTGCTGTGGTGGCCCAAGCAGGAGCTGGGTTGGCCAAGAGCTCCAGTGGCTTCCTTGGCAATAATGGGATGAAAACCAAGAGATCAGGGAATGCAGGCTTCTCAAAAGCCCATGAGGTTGCTCTGACTTAGAATCCCAGACTGGTTTGAGTTGGAAGGGACCTTAAAACTCATCTCATTCCACCCCTGCCATGGGCAGGGACCCCTTCCACTATCCCAGGGTGCTCCAAGCCCCGTCCAACCTGGCCTTGGACACTTCCAGGGATCCAGGGGCAGCCACAGCTTCTCTGGGCACCCTGTGCCAGGGCCTCCCCACCCTCACAGGGAACAATTCCTTCCAAAAACTGGTCCCTGGGTGTGGGTGTCAAAGCCACACCCTGTGCTGCTCTTCTCCTGTCAATGCAAGTGGTGGAGGGAACTTGAGTTGATCTTTTCTCTGTTGGGTCTGGTACCAATGGAAATCTCTGTGTTCAGCCCACCCATTCCTCTGGAGCCAGGCTGGGAGAGCTGGGGGTGTTCACCTGGAGAGGAGAAGGCTCCAGGGAGAGCTCAGAGCCCCTTCCAGTGCCTAAAGGGGCTCCAGGAGAGCTGGAGAGGGACTGGGGACAAGGGATGGAGGGACAGGACACGGGAGAATGGCTTCCCACTGCCAGAGGGCAGGGTTAGGGGGGGTAGGGGGAAGGAATTGTTCCCTGGGAGGGGGGGGAGGCCCTGGCACAGAGCAGCTGTGGCTGCCCCATCCCTGGAAGTGTCCAAGGCCAGGTTGGACGGGGCTTGGAGCACCCTGGGATAGTGGGAGGTGTCCCTGCCCATGGCTGGGGTGGGACTGGATGAGCTTTGAGGTCCCTTCCAACCAAACCATTCCATGACTCTACAGTTGTTGGCCCACCTGGCTGAGGCTGTGTTGTCTGGGGATGGGGAAATGCCCTCACTGGATGCACCCAGAGAACATCCCGGGGCTGATCCTCTCTGGAAGAGTCTCCAGCCCAAGGAGACTCAACCCCACCACCCTTGGTTGGCCTCCACTCACCCCGCCCCGCCCTGGTGTGGCCCTCGGAGAAACGGAACGGTGGAAACGAAGAAAACAGAAGGGGCTTAATGAGAAACAGCTCCTGCTCCAGGATCCTGGCAATTACCTCTTCCAGCTCCTTCCCTCCTGTGTCTGCTCCCAGCGCTGTTCCTGCAGCCCCGTCTCGTCGAATCCCGGGAGGCGGTGGGGGAAAAAACCCCTCCTGTTTGGCTTGAGCTCCCTTCAAAGAATTTCCCAGCTTTATAATTTGCAGCTGTAATAAAAAAGTCCCACTTTGTGCTTTGAAAAGAGAATAATAGATCAGTAAGACTTGAACCTGAAAATTCAGGCATCCAGGGAAGTGGGGACAGGCACTTGGATAAATATTTAACTGCTGAGGCTTTGATATGAAGAACCTGCTTTTCCTCTGGCCAGGGGAGGAAGGGTTTGTTGCCTCTTTACGATAACGAGGAGGATAAATGGAACATCTGCTGGATATTCTGTATTTATTTTTTTTAGTCTCGATCCCAGCATTGTGGAAGGACTTGCTGAGGGCTGGGTGGAGAATGAAGAAGTTTCAGCTGTTCAGGCAGGTTCAGATAATCCACAGGCTTTGCCTTGAAAATGCTGAAGCAGCCGGTGCCATCCTCGCTGCACAGGGATTTGGGATGTGGGATGGCACCAGGCACGGGAGATGTGTGTTTATCCTCGTGTGAAAGGTGACCTGGGGCCTCCTTTCCTGGCTGGAATTGCTCCAGCCGGGGTAGTTTTGGTCCAGACTCCCTGAGCCTGTTTGGGAATGCTCAGGATGCTCAGCCAGGGAAGTCGCTGGGGAGTTTGTGGTTTATTTGGGAATCCTTGAAGAAAAGAGTTGGATTTTGCCAACGCTGTGCCAGTATGGGAACAGGAAGGGAGCGGAACTGACAGTTCTTCTGGGGAGGGGCTTTGGTAAAGGCAAGGAGGGACAGGACACAGGGAATGGCTTCCCACTGCCAGAGGGCAGGGTTAGATGGGATATTGGGAAGGAATTGTTCCCTGGGCGGGAGGTGAGGCCCTGGCACAGGGGCTTCTCCCAGAGAAGCTGTGGCTGCCCCTGAATCCCTGGAAGTGTCCAAGGCCAGGTTAGTGGGATAGTGGCAGCTGTCCCTGCCCATGGCAAGGAATGGAACAAAATGATCTTCAAGTTCCCTTCCGACCAAATCATTCCATAATTCTGGCATTACAAAATGCAAGGGTAAATCCGAGGGCTTTCCTCCTGTTTTTGCCATTGCCCATGGATGCTGCTGGCTCAGCTGGAGCCGCCTGCCCGTGCTGGAGTAGCTGCCGAGGCGGGGGCAGCGCTTCACCTGCTCCTGGCTCTGATTTAATTCAGAATATTGTGCAATTAAGCCAGTCAAAAAGCCATAAATCTTCTGGGCTCAATCCCGGCCGAGGCTGCGCTCTCCAGGCCAGGCAGCGGCGATCTTTAATCCTTTGCAGCTCAAATACTGATGAGAGGATGTTTTATTTATTTATTTTTTTCACTCTATTTCCTTTGCTTGTGTTGAAGTCGGTGTGTGCTGGAGAGCAGCAAAGTGGTGAATAAAACATAGCCTGGCTCTGGGGGCTGCAGGGTCAGCTCCTGTCTTTTGGCTACATTTTAAATTAAACCCGTTTCAATTTTTTTAATAGCAGTAATAGTGGAAGTGACACCAAATGCCTGCAGAGCAGATAGTTACTTCCTCAATTTCCAAGGGGTTTTTTTAGGAGATGGAAACAGAGGAGTGAGCGCTGCCAGAGGCAGGGGACTGGTCGGTGTGTCCCCTTGGGGATGTTTTTTGGGATGACCATGGCAGAGCCATATTCCAGGAGCACCGCAGCCCTGTGGCCGCGGAACCCCTGCTCCCGCATGGATCCCCCTGTGCCCATCCTCGCATTCCAGCTTCTACTGGTGAGGTGCTTTCTTCCAGCCTCTGAATCACCCAGGGACATCCCAGCAGGGCAAAACTGTGTCCTGCCCAGGCACCTTTCTCTGGAGACCCTATAGCATCCATACCCCGCCGCATCCCACGCCGCTGTCAATCCCTGCCCTCCCAGTGAAAGGAGTGACGGGCCCTTTGTCCCGGCTGTCTGCTCCTGTTTTTCAGCGCCTGTTGAAACCCTCTCTTTTTTTATCCAAAGCCGGTGATAAGCGTTTGACTGATTCCCGGGAGCAGGCGGGGATGAGCCATTCAGGCTGGATTGACACCTAAAGGGATTTGCATTAAGCGCTTCAAACTGGGCTTTTTTTTTTCCTCTTTTCTTTTTTTTTTTTTCCCTTCTTTGTTTTTTTTTTTAAACCATCGTTACACATTTAGCAAATTCTTGCATGAAGTGATGGCCATAATGGTTGGCATTTACCTGTCTGAGCATGGAATCGCTCCCAGCCTTGATATTCCCGAGCATCCCGTGGCAGGAATTGGCGCTGATGCTCCGGGGGAACTCTGCCTTGGGGGGCTTTGGTGGGGGTGTTTTGGCTCTCCCAAAAAAGGGATAAAGGAGGAAAAAGAGGATTTTGGGGTTAGGGGATGGTGAGAATTAACGGAGTGCAGCTGCTGGTCTGGGAGCATCCATGGGGATGTGGGAAGGGCTGAGATCTGGGGACTTTGGGAAAGTTTTGGGAAGCCAAGGGCTGTGTGGGGCTGGGGCTGACCCTGCTGTGCTGGTGGGGAGCCCGGGACCTCTCCAGCAAGGGCCTTTGGAGCTGTTAGAATCCCAGGAATACCCAGCTTTGCAGCCTCCTGGAGCAGGGATGGGGCTGGGACAGCCGTGGAGAGGGGACCTGAGTCTCCAGAGTGGCAGCAAAAATAGTCGGGATGTTCAGATTTAGGGATCTGCTCCAAATCAGGCAGGAAAGGAGCCCTTGTCCCTATGGTATCCTTTTTCCTGCCATCCCTGGAGGGTGCTGTGGGCATTTCCTGGATTTTGGGAGCTTCAAGCCTGGAGATGGACCCTGTGTGATTCTCTTTGCTCCCTCAAATTCCTTTGGAGCCGAAATAAAAAATATCCGGTACATAACGAGCTTCCCACTCCCCCCTCGCATCCTCCCTCTCCTGGACACTCATTTTGGGGATTGTCCAGCTGTGACTGGAGGAAAATGGTCCTTCCCAGGGAGGTATAAGCACCATCTAAATCCATGGAAATGGCCCCTTCGGCTCTCCCTGTGCTTCCTTGGCTTCTCCATCAGCGAAGCTCTGTAATCCCAGGGATGGTTTAGGGGAAGCACCCACCTTTTCCACCCCTGCCAGCTTCTGGAAAAGGTTGGAATGGTGCTTGATGGGGGGATTAGTGTGGCCAACCCCGCTCTGAGCAGTGAAGTGAGACCGGCTGCATCTTCTGCTGGTTCCTCCTGGTCCAGCTGGGATTTATTTGGCCGACATTCCCAGCAGCGAGGTCCAGCCTGCCTCCCTTTCCAGGAGCAGGGTGTCTGCGGCTGTTTTGGGGCTTTATCCATATGGAATTACACTGATGTGTTTCCTTGTTTTTTTTTTTAATCCCCATTTTGCCTCTGTTGTTGTTGCTGGGATTGGGAGCAGGGAAGGGGATGATGCCCAACGGAGCCTGGCACAGGGAAGGGGATTCTTCCTGCCCAGCTAGGATGAGGCTGTGTTGGGGGATTCAGGCTGGGATGCATTTCCAGCTTGTTTTTCCCCAATTTGGATAAATGAAGGGAGGATGGAAGTGTTTGCCTTGGACACTTCCAGGGACGGGGCAGCCACAGCTTCTCTGGGCACCCTGTGCCAGGGCCTCCCCACCCTCACAGGGAGGAATTCCTTCCCAATATCCCACCTAACCCTGCCCTCTTTTAGTTTAAAACCCCTCCCCCTTGGAGTCACAGAGTGGGTTGGGTTGGGAGGGACCTTGAAGATCATCTCATTCCAACCCCTGTAGGAGTTGGAAGGATGGATGGATGGGTGGTTGGATGGGTGGTTGGATGAGGCTGGTGGGGATCAGGCTGTGCCATCCCATGGCAGCAAGTCCTTCATGTGGTGCCCATGACTGGCCCCATCCTGCATCCCTGCCCCAAGGATGGTATTTGATCCTTTTTTCCTCAAGAAACCCCAAACAGGCCTTGGTTTGCTCCGTGTCCCTCTGGCACCCCTGGAGCCTTGTCCCCAAACCAGGGGGACAGGACACCCTATCCCTGTGAGCCCCCTGTGCCCGGGGTTTTCCATGGGTGAGGATGCTCCTGTTCCTCTCCTGTTCTCTCCTTTGCAATAGGGGTCAAGTCCAGTGGGAGAAAGGCAGCCAGTCCTCACTGATCACCCAGTTGGATCACGGTGTTTGTGTGTGTTTATTATTTTTCCTTCTCCTGAAGAAACAGAGAGAGAGAAAAATCTCTCTCTGTCCAAAATCACTCATCCTTCCTAATAATGAGAGCTGTCACCAGCCCTGCTTGGCGAGGAAATGATGCTTGCAGTAAATATTTGGTCTGGAACTGATTTATGGGTGGAAAAAAATGAGATTAGTGGTTAATCACTGCCTTTCAGGAAGGCCTTTGGCCTGAAGGCCGGGGTGCAGCCAGCGGGGAGCTGGGGCCATGCCCGGGCTGGGGGAGCAGCACTGGGATCCTGGGTGGGGACCCCGTGGTTGTGTCTCTGCGTTGGGTTGGGATTGAGTATCAGCAATAGAGGGGATGGACTGGATTTGGGGCCACCAGGCAGGGACAGATGGGATATTGGGAAGGACTTGTTCCCTGTGAGGAAGGGGAGGCCCTGGCACAGGGTGCCCAGAGCAGCTGTGGCTGCCGCGGGATCCCTGGAAGTGTCCAAGGCCAGGCTGGACGGGGCTTGGAGCACCCTGGGATAGAGGAAGGTGTCCCTGCCCACGTCCCAGCTCACCCCTGAGATGAGCTTTAATGTCCCTTCCCACCCAAACCATTCCATGATTCCATGATCAGCTGTGGGGCACTGGACCCTGGGGAGTTCCAGGCCAGTTGGACCAGCCTGGAATCATCCACCCCATCCCGAACCCAGCACACCCAAAGAAGTCATTGCAGCCACCCCAAACACAGCAGCAGCTTTTCCTGTGTGAGGAAATAATTAACTTATTAGAGGACAGTTTAATTTTCTTCGTTAGGGAGGCCATTTCCCATCGCCTGGCAGGGCCAGATGCCCCCGGGCACGGCTGGGAGCCGTGGGAGATGCAGAGCTCCAGAACCTCACGGCCCTCACAGCCAGGAATTCCTTCCCTATATCCCATCTATCCCTGCCCTCTGGCAGTGGGAAGCCATTCCCTGTGTCCTGTCCCTCCATCCCTTGTCCCCAGGCCCTCTCCAGCGCTCCTGGAGCCCCTTTAGGCACTGGAAGGGGCTCTGAGCTCTCCCTGGAGCCTTCTCCTCTCCAGGGGAACACCCCCAGCTCTCCCAGCCTGGCTCCAGAGCAGAGGGGCTCCAGCCCTCGGAGCATCTCCGTGGCCTCCTCTGGACTCTCCAGCAGCTCCAGGTCCTTCCAGTGCTGGGACACAGAGCTGGATGCAGTTGGAGTATGAGTGCAGGATGGATGGATGGACGGAATATTCCAGGAATCCTTGATGACCATGAGCGGTTGCACTGCCCAGTCTGTGCTCAAAGGATCTCTGTCCCAAATCCTCCAGATTTCCATAGGGCTGAGCTGCCCTTCCAGGGGCTGCTTTGGAGCAGGCAGATGCTGCTCCTCTCCCCCTCACTCCGTGGCAGTCGGGATGGGAGCGGATGAGCCGGAGCGGCTCCGCAATGCCAGGATCCCGCAGCCCGGCCCATCTGAGCTGTCAGGGTTGCTCTGCCTCGCAAATCCTTCAGGCCTGGTGCTGCTTTGGGATCATCTGAGCCAGGAACGACGGCTGGTCCTCGTCACAGAGTGGGAAAAATGGGCTGAGGAGTGAGACGTGGGAGACTCATCCCAGCCTGCTCCACAACTTTAATTTCTGAGGAACAGCTCCCAGTGTTTGTTGTCCATCCCACAGTCCTGCGCCTTGAGGAGCTGTTTCCTGGGATTCTGTTGGGGCTCCTCACGTGCTCCGCTGCAGCCTCTGCTCGTGCTCACTTGTCCTGCTTGGGCCCTAAAATGGATGGAGGTGGCCCTAAATGTGGTGATTTAGGGCATGTGATGAGGTCAGCAGGGGTGGGGGTGATGGGGGTTTGGACCAACCGCCCCTTTTCACCCAGGTTCTCAACAGGAAAAGCTCTGGAATGTTCCTTCGTGAAAACTGCCTTTCTTTGCTGGTGGGGAGGGACGGGACGTTCTCCATAGGGAAACGGGATTCATCCTCACATGGGAGACGATGCAGAGCGGCAACTCCCCCATCCCCACCTGTGAGCAAACCCCCCCAACTTCTTGCCCTTGACTTCTCTCTCCCTTTTTCCCTCCTCCTCCTTCCTCCCAGAGTCAAGAAGAAGAACAAGCCCTTGAACCTCAAGATCCACAACAGCGTGGGAAGCTGTGAGAACATCCCTGCCCAGCGCTCCCCGCTCCTCTCCGAGCGCTCCCTGCGCTCCTTCTTCGTGGGGTACCCGCCCTTCCTGCCCTCCACCCCTCCTGTCCACACCGAAGCCACCTTCTCAGCAAGTAAGTGCCCCCTCAGATCCCTCCTCCAGTGGCGGGGGAGATGCCAGGCACAGGATGTGACCTGGGAATCTCGGAGTCAATGGCCGGAGTGCTGTGGAATGAGCACAGTCCTTGTGGAGGTGCCTCACGTCGGTGTTTAGAGATGTGTGGGTGCTTTTGGGACAAATGTAACCCCCAAAAGGTGATTATTTGTGTTTGTATCTATTCCAGCCCGCTGATATATTGAATAAGGATTTATCCAAATGGATTCACTCCCCTGTGGCACCAACATGGGTGCAGGAGGGTGGCTGCTGTTTCTTGGGAAAGCCATGAGGTTTTTGTGCTGCCTGGGTTGGTGACACTGCCTGGATGTCACCTAAAAGTGACTTTTCCAAGGGTTCCTTTGTAAACCGAGCCATGGTTTTATCTCCGTGCAAGGGGGCAGTGTTTAAACCTCTCCTGCTTCCTGGATTTTGGATAAAACCACCCCTGCGAACCCCACGGAGCCTGATCCCAGCAGCCAGCCCTGATCCCTTGTCCTCTCCCAGGAGATGCTGGTGATGGGACTCACTGGGTGGGTTTGCCTCCACCAGCTCATCCAGGTCCAGGAGAAACAGCCTCACCCTCATTCCCAGTCCCAGACTGGTGCCGTGATTAATTCCACAGGGACTGAAGTTTTTACAAGCCAGGCGTGGCTCTTGGCCCAAGGAAAACCTCTCTGGAAATGTGCAGCAGCTGCTGGGAGCGATTTCAAGCCAAGTCGAGGTCCCCTTGCCTCTTGTTCCTCAGCTAAAAACTTCCTCCAGCTCCACATCCAGGCTGGCTTTCCGTCACCTTCCCCTCCCTGCACTTTTCCCTTGTTTGCTCTCCCAGAATGTCGTTTTTCTGGATTGTTTTGGGTTCTCCCACTCGTTCTTCCTGCTCAGCTCTTGGCTGAAGAGGGGCTTTGCAGCCAACCCCTCTCCCTGCCCATCCAGGCCTCCGGCACCTGTGGGTTTTCCTCCTTCCTGTCCTTTTCACCAGGGTGGGAAGCAGCACTGGGATGGCTCCCTGGCCACCCTGAGCACCAGTTTATAGGCAGTGGGTGCCAGTGCGATGGGGCAGATCCTTCCCCCTTTTCCTTCCTGCTTTTCATTTCCCCCTTTCCTTCCCGCTTTTCATTCCCCCCTTTCCTTCCCGCTTTTCATTCCCCCCTTTTCTTTCCCTCTTTCCCTCTCCTCTTTCCC
>WBMZ01012726.1:0-21345 GCA_013400975.1 Atrichornis clamosus
CCAGCCCCAGGGATCCTGGGATCAAAAAAGGACAAGGTGCTGAGGGAAGGGACAGCTACATCAACCAATTAGCCATTATTAATCACTGGGAAGTGTGTTAACTGTGAGAGCACTCTGGTGCCTTGGAACAGACACTGCAGCACTCTGGGCTGGTTGCCTGCTGGTGTCTGCAAAATTTATGAAAAACCTTATTCCCAAATGGTTTTGTTCCTCTGCTGGTTCTGGGCCATTGGACGGCCTGGTCAATGCTAAAGGCCAATAACCTCCCTCCTGGTTTCCCAGGGAAGATCCTGAACATCCACCCGTCCCTGCTGCCGTCCTTCAAGGGAGCCAACGCGCACAGGCTGGTGCTGCAGGCAGGAGTGAGGGTCACGGGCTGCACCGTGCACTTCGTGGCTGTAAGTGCTCCTTCCCCTCCCTGGAACTCTGTAACCCTCCAGTCTTCACATTCTCACCTCCGAGCCTGCTTGGAGCCCCCCTAAACCTTCACATTTTATCACCTGCCCTCCTCTGTGCATTCAGAACTTTATAAATATTATAGATTATTAGAGTAATGCAGTGCTTTAGTTTGCTGACTCTGGAGAAGGAATGGAAATTAATAAGCTATCCATGAGTTTAAGCTTTCCCTAAGGACAGTTATTCCCTAAGCATCCCACTGGTGCCTTCCACCCACTGAGTGGGGGGAGTAGTTCATGCAAGGCCTTGGCTAAGCCAAAATCTTCCTTAAACATGGCCCCAACTTCCCGGATTTTATCCTACAACTGTCTTGTTTCTTGCTTTCAAGAAAAAGGAAAAATAGAAACAAACAAACAAACAAAACCCCCACTGGAAATGGCACGGGATTTGTTAAGGAGTGATCAATCCAGTGTTTGTTGATAATTTGTGTTGGTCAGACCCAAAGCAAAGAAAGGGCAGAGATCTCTCAGCTTCAGAGCCACATTTTTATCAGGCCAGAGATCGTTTGTTCCATGTTGGTTGGTTCTTAGGGTTCAGAGTAGCTGGTCTCTTCTCCCCTGGCTCCCCTCTTCCTCTGCTGCTGAAAGCTGTCCTCTGGAATTTTGCTTTCTCTCGGAAAAAGAGACAGAAATTATTTTTCTATACAGAAGGGGAAACTGCATTCTTTTCTCTACGCCACAACTTGGGGTTTCTCTGTGTGGCAGCTCCTGAGAAACAACCCCTGCCCAGCAATGTGCCAAGGGAAGATCTGCTGGATCCCTGTCCCAGCTCCGTGCCAGGGCTTGGCTCATTTCCCCTCTGGATTGGATGTCCTTGGCCTGCCCCATCCAGCCCCCCTGTCCCTGGCTAATGTGGTTTTCTGGGGCAGAATTATTGCTCCGAGCTGTTCTGCCTCCCTCCTCTTCTCCTGTGAGCCCTCCCCAGGCCAAAGGCAGTTCCAGCACCTTCTCTGAGCCCAGCCCAAACCCCCATTTCCTGTAACAGCACCGAACAGATCCCCAGGGCCACTGCGGGATCCCGGGGCCCTGCTCCCTGCTCTCCCAGCCCCCCAACTCTCTGGCTGTTGCTTTCCCAGGAGGAGGTGGATGCCGGAGCCATCATTTTCCAGGAGGCCGTGCCGGTGAAGGTGGGGGACACGGAGGGGACGCTGTCGGAGCGGGTGAAGGAGGCAGAGCACAGGGCCTTCCCCGCCGCCCTGCAGCTCGTGGCCAGCGGCGCCGTGCGCGTGGGGGAGGCAGGGAAAATCTACTGGAAATAGGAGCAGCCTGCCCATGGATGTCCTTGGATGGGGCAGCTGGGGGGGCCTGACTGGCCCAGACAGACCACAGCCTCAGCACAGAGCCTTCCCTTCATCTGCCTCATCCTGCTCTCACGCACAGGGCTGCAGATTCAAACCCGGGGAACGCCACGAATGGGAGTTTTGAGGCTGTTCTCAGAGGGTGCAGCAGTGGCTCCTGTGTGTGCTTCCTGATTGTAATCCCTTCCTTCCTTGGCCAACATTTCGGTTCTCACTCGCTTTCCCAACAAACCACATCCGGGCAGGTGGTTCCAGAGGGACCTGAGCATCCCCGGGATGGACTCGGGGCCATCAGGGCTGTTCTCTAACAGACCTCCAGCCTTTAATGGGGACCCTCCTTGTGCTGGGAAGTTGGTGAGGAAAAGTACCATGGAAGAGAGAGACGAAGGCAAAACCCTTCACTCATAAACACCTCACCAAACCAGGGAACACTGGCCTCCCAAAACACCAATTACTGGGTTTTTTCCATGTGCTTTCTGGTTGGATGTTGGGAGATCTTGTCTGGCCGAGCCCCTTGACATATCCTGTCATTTCAACCCTTGCTGTTCATCAGAAGTCAACAGGATTCAGTGTCTGCTGCCCCTTTTTCCTCAGCATTCCCATGTGAATTCCCATGAATTCCCCTCAGAGAGTTGTCCAGCACCAAAAGAGTTGGGTTTGAGGTTTTTTTGAATGAGCAGACAGACCTGACACAAAATGTGTCCTTGGCTTGTGAGACATTCCCCAGGAATTCTGAAGTGCCTTTATCCTTGGAGCAGTGTTTTCACCTGGAATAACACTGACACACCCAGGAATTGTGAACATTTGGAAAACAATTGGAGGTTTTTGTGCAGCTCAACACTTGTTGGATCTTTTAATATTTCAGTACAGTTATGGAAACATTTTAATGTTCTTACTGAAATGATCAGGTTTCCCACACAAAGCAGATGATGTGGTTTAGAGCTCCCCTCTAATATAGAGAAAACTGATTTTGTTCTGGGCTCTGATGTCCTGATGGTACTTCCACGTTGGCATAATCTCCTTTGGGATTTGAAATTAAGCCTAATAAAGTTAAAAAAAAAAAAAATCAATCTACTAATATTTCCTTGGAATTGCTTTCCCAGGGCTGTGACGGGGGAAGAAAGGGGCTGCACATGGGTGTGGGGGCCGTGGGTCAGGCAGGGAGGTCACACAGCTCCACTCAGGGAAGGCAGAAGAAATAAAGATTTGGAGGGGTGGAATCACTGCCTGTACAGGGAATTAATATCACATTATTGATCAGAGCAGTTTGATCCCTGCCAGGAAGGCCAACAGAGGAGAGCTGGATGCTCCCAATCCAACACCTGACTCCATCCCAGGCAGCCTGATCCAGACTCAGCTATTTTGCCATGTCAGGATGGTGGCAAATGGGATTTCATGAATCACACAAAGTTTGGGTTGGGAGGGACCTTAAATCCCACCCAGTGCCACCCCTGCCCTGGGCAGGGCCAGCTCCCACTATCCCAGGGTGCGCCAAGCCCCGTCCAGCCTGGCCTTGGGCACTTCCAGGGATCCAGGGGCAGCCACAGCTGCTCTGGGCACCCTGTGCCAGGGCCTCACCTCCCTCCCAGGGAACAATTCCTTCCCAAGATCCCACCTACCCTGCCCTCTGGCAGTGGGAAGCCATTCCCTGTGTCCTGTCCCTCCATCCCTTATCCCAAGTCCCTCTCACATCTCTCCATTTCTACAAATGCATTAAAAGAAATGTTGTGGTGAGCTGGATCTTGGCTTGGCTTCACTTCCCACCCTGGAAGAAGATCCAGTAAATAAGTGAACTCTCACCACTCACCACAGCCAGCCTGGGAGGGGTGCCAGGAACACAGAGACACCTGAGTTATTCCAGCCATGGGGACCTGGCAGAGCACGACCTGCACCCTCTTTTAACATTTTATTTGTTAGTTTGGAACGTTCAGCCAAGCAATTCAAACAAATTACAACAGGAAGCTACTGCACAGTTACAGCAGACCAAACACAAACCAAGCAACGTGTGGCTCATAAAAATCATCCACACCAAACATTTGATAATGTTCTTGGGTACAGTTCTTCCTATTTCTCCCAGATCCTGAAAAATTCCTTGTTGCAGTCATTGGAGTGCAAGAGGCAAATCCAGATTTCTGCACAAAATGGAAGTTTACAGGAGGGAACTGAATTCCTCCCCTCCCTGAGTATAGAGAGACCACCTGCTATGGTAAAACTACTACACATAATAAAAAAGGGAAAATTTATCCTTTTTAACTGGAGGTGATCAATGCTCCCAAACAGCCAAGAGCAAGAGATGCAGCAGGGCCCTTACAGGACATGGAACACCAACACAGGAATGTACCTTTCCCACTGCATCTAATGGCTGTTAGTGATCCCTCCTCTGGAAAATTCACCTCTGGCTTCTTCATTTCCATTTGGTTCCAGCAGCTCCTTAGCTGCCTCTCTTCCTGATTTGGTGCTTGCATCAAAGTCACAATTCTGGCAGATGTAGAATCCCAGGATGGTTTGGGTTGGGACGGACTTTGAAGCACACGCAGTGCCACTCCTGCCATGGCTGGGACACCTCCCACTGTCCCAGGGTGCTCCAAGCCCTGTCCAACCTGGCCTTGGCCACTTCCAGGGATCCAGGGGCTGCCACAGCTTCTCTGGGCACCCTGTGCCAGGGCCTCACCTCCCTCCCAGGGAACAATTCCTTCCAAATATCCCATCTATCCCTGCCCTCTGGCACTGGGAAGCCATTCCCTGTGTCCTGTCCCTCCATCCCTTGTCCCAAGTCCCTCTGCAGCTCTTATGGCGCCCCTTTAGGCCCTGGAAGGGGCTCTGAGCTCTCCCTGGAGCCTTCTCTTCGCCAGGTGAACACCCCCAGCTCTCCCAGCCTGGCTCCAGTGCAGGGGGGCTCCAGCCCTGGAGCAGCTCCGTGGGCTCCTCTGGGCTCTCTCCAGCAGCTCCACATCTTTGTTGTCCCACTCTTGCTGCAGCAGGTCCTGTCTGGGGCTGCTCTGGGAAACTCCCAGTGCTCTGGCACAGAGATGGATCCCTTGGAAAGGTGAATTTCCCTCAGAAGCACCAGACCAGTTTTTCAGCTCAAGCCTTGAACCCCATTTTCTCCTTTACAGATTTAAAAAACAGAACAAAGGAATTCCACACCTGAAAAGCCAGCTTGGCTTCTGCCAGGAATTTTCCAAGAGGAGAGTAAGGAAAACTGTGAGCTCAGGGAAAAGACTGGGAATGGAAACCTGGGACACGGATACATCAAAGAGAAGCACATGGCCGACGACGGAGGAGGAGGGAGGAGGGAGAAGGAGGAGGAGGAGGAGGAGCAGAGCCCGAGCCCCTCACGGAGCTGCCCCCAGCCCCTGCCCTTCCCGATGCTGCCCGGGGGTGGCCGCGCCGTGCCCGCTCCCTTCTCCTGGACACAGCCTTTGGCTGTCCCGCTTCCAGCAGGTTTTTCCGTCGGCTCCCAGCCACACGGCCCCGCTGGCCACGAGCTGCAGGGCCACGGGCAGCGCCCGGGCCTCGGCCTCCTGCGCCCGCTCCGGCGGCGGCTCCTCCGCCCGCAGCGGCTCCCGGTGGATCTCGGCTCCGGGGCCCGGCTCCTCCTGCGGGCACAGCGGGGGCTTCAGGGGGGCCCCACAGCCCCGGGGGGATGGAGGGGGCTCCAGGGACACCCGGACAGGGGCCGGGGCCCCGGGGGTACAGAGGGAGGAGATGTGGGCTGGCACATCCTGGGGAAGTGCTGGGAGCAGGAGAAACTGGAAGAACCCACCCCCAAAAGGCGAGGGAAGAACGCGGGACTTCAAGCAACCCCAAATGTAACCCCACATCTTTCTTCTTTTACGGGTAACAATCCCAAAATTCCCGCACATTCCTGTTACATCTGCCTGGTTTTGCCTCCAGAAAGAAAATAAAAAAGCAAATTAATTTTTCAGACTTCCCAGTTCTGAGGCCACTCACCAGGAGGAAATGCACAGTGCAACCTGTCACTTTGAATCCACTTTGCAGGGGCTCCTGATGGGCATCTCCGTCCTTGATGAGTGGAAAAAGTGATGGAGAAGTATTCAAAATTTTCCCTGGGCATCAGTGTGAGAGGAGGGGGGGAAAAAAGGGGAAAAAAAAGATAATTTGAACTGAAATTCCTTCAAAAATAAAAGTAAGATGTGATTATCAGTCCAAGCCCTGAGCAACACTGCTCTGATCTGAGGGAATGCTGCTGTTCCAGGAACACAGGTGATGGGAGGCAGGCCCTGGAAGCAGCCAGGCAAGAATGTTCTAAGGAAGGCAGAAAATCCACGGATGGACAGACAGCTGGAAAGGCTCTCCCCTCCCAGGTGACCAGACCTGGTGCTGCAGGTGAGGGAATCCTGCAGCTTTTGCAGAGCCACTGCAGAGGTGGAAAGGACTTTTATAGGGAACAACATTCCCAAAGGAGCTTGTCCAAGCTGCTGAGTGAGTGACTTCTGAGCAAGGCCTCAGGAGCTGGGACTCACTCACTGCTCACCCTCACTGCTCACCCTCCCTGCTCACCCCCCCCCCCTCCCCGCTCCCCCCTCCCTCCCCTCTCCTCCCCCTCCCTGCTCACCCCTCCCTCGCTGCTCACCCCTCCCTCACTGCTCTCCCCCACTGCTCACCCTCACTGCTCACCCTCCCTGCTCACCCCCCCCCCCTCCCCGCTCCCCCCTCCCTCCCCTCTCCTCCCCCTCCCTGCTCACCCCTCCCTCGCTGCTCACCCCTCCCTCACTGCTCTCCCCCACTGCTCACCCTCACTGCTCACCCTCCCTGCTCACCCCCCCCCCCTCCCCGCTCCCCCCTCCCTCCCCTCTCCTCCCCCTCCCTGCTCACCCCTCCCTCGCTGCTCACCCCTCCCTCACTGCTCTCCCCCACTGCTCACCCTCACTGCTCACCCTCCCTGCTCACCCCCCCCCCCTCCCCGCTCCCCCCTCCCTCCCCTCTCCTCCCCCTCCCTGCTCACCCCTCCCTCGCTGCTCACCCCTCCCTCACTGCTCTCCCCCACTGCTCACCCTCACTGCTCACCCTCCCTGCTCACCCCCCCCCCCTCCCCGCTCCCCCCTCCCTCCCCTCTCCTCCCCCTCCCTGCTCACCCCTCCCTCGCTGCTCACCCCTCCCTCACTGCTCCCCCCCCCCTCACTGCTCACCTCTCCCTCACTGCTCACCCCTTACCCCTCACTCACCCCTCACCCCTCACTGCTCACCCCTCACTCCTCACTGCTCCCCCTCACTGCTCACCCCTCCCTCACTGCTCACCCCTCCCTCACTGCTCACCCCTCACTGCTCACCCCTCACCCCTCCCTCACCCCTCACCCCTCACCCCTCCCTCACTCCGGGGCTGTCAGGGCACACATGGAGCTGTGCAGGGTGCGCAGGGCACCCCAGGAGGGAGGGGAATGGATGAATCAGTCTCTCTCCCATTTTTTTCCGAGTGGGAGCTGCAGGGAGTGAGTTCAGCAGGACTCCCCAGCACAGCTCCTTGGCAAAGGATGGGATCAAACTCTTTCCCTGGGGAAGGCCCAGACCCACCCCGTGCCCCCATTTTGCCTCTCTCACTCCTGAGGCAGCACAAGGGGTTTCTCTGCCAATCCACAGCCAGGATCCCAGCACAGTCCCACTGCATTCCAGAGGGAATGGAAGCACAGGGCAGCCCCACTGCTGGAATGACGGCAGTGCCAGCAGAGCTGAGGGATTTAACCAAGGGACCTACAGCTGTGACAGTGGAATCCTGGTGACACCAACCACCCCTGGTTTCGTTTTTCTTTTAATTTCTTACCCTTCCATTTTCGGAGAAAAGGGCTGGACAAAACCCTCACAAATCCTGACAGGCAGATCAGCTCCACAGAGAACTCCTCCAGGACCCGGTCAATGGTGCTGTCGAATTCCGAGCGACTCCCGTACAGCTTGTGATCAATCACCTGGAGCAGGAGACACAGCAACAGCCAGGCCATGGAAGCAGCTCGGTGGGACTGAGAGCAGCAGCTTGTGCAACAGAGAAACCAGCTGGATTCATTCCAGGACACTCCATGATTTGAAAGGGGGGGCAGTGAGGGGGGGTCGGGCTCTTCTGATGTGTCCCAAGGGAAAGGAGGAGAGGAAATGGCCTCAAATTGCACCAGGGGAGGCTCAGGTTGGAGACTGGAAACCATTTTTCCCTGGCAGAGTGGTGAGGCCTTGGAATGAGCTGCCCAGGGAGGTGGTGCAGTCCCTGTCTCTGGAAGTGTCCAGGACGAGTCTGGATGTGGCCCTTGGGGACAGGGTTTGGGGGGATGCTGGTGGGGCTGGACTGGGACTGGGTGATCCTGAAGGGCTCTCCCAACATCGATGACTCTGGGATTTTTCAGGACATTTGTGACTTTTCACATTCATACAAAGATTCCTGGGAGCCCCATCACTGGCTGTAGCACACAGGATTCCTTCCAGGCTGTGTTGGAAATCTGCACAAAAAGGGTCCACTGGGTGATGTGGGCAGAGGGAAATATGGAAGAACCCATGGGAATACAATGACCTCTTCCTGCAGGATGTGCAGCCAAAGACTGAAGTAAAACCTGGGAAAAGTGATGGCTGGGACAACATTCCACCCTGAAAATCATGGACCTGGCTAAAAGGACACAAACTGGCCAGACCCTCTGGGTAAGGAGGGAGGGAGGAGAAGACAGGACCCTCTTTTATTCCTCCTCCACCTCTCCTCATTCCAGCCCCACAGGTGAGTGTTGATTCCTGACTGCTTGTGAGGACCTTCAGACAAGGGGCTCACAAAGCTCTGTGCTCTTCCTATGAAAATTAATTTTGGTATCACTTTTTTTTCTAGAGAAGAGTCATTCTATGGCCAGGAAAATGTCACAGGAATCCAGCTCAGGGGCTGAAGAAGCTGCTGAGCCCTTTCCTGCCTGGACAGCCTCTACCAGGGTTTATTTCCATCTGTGCACAGCTGTAAAAACAGCTCCTCAAACCCCCTCCACGTCCAAAGGGAGAGGTGCTGTGTTTGACATCCCAGGTCGTGGAATGTTCTCAGATGCTGCTGATGGTCCTTGTCAGGGGATTTTATGGAACAAACCGGGATAAAATTCCTGTACCAGGGAGCTGCTCTATGGACCATGGGCAGGAGAAAAGACCTGGGTGGTGCCACTGAAAGGGACTGGGCACAATGTGAGACACAGGTTTTCATCCTGGAGAAGGGAAGGCTCTGGGAGAGCTCAGAGCCCCTGCCAGGGCCTAAAGGGGCTCCAGGAGAGCGGGAGAGGGACCTGGGACAAGGGATGGAGGCACAGGACACAGGGAATGGCTTCCCACTGCCAGAGGGCAGGGTTAGATGGGATATTGGGAAGGAATTGTTCCCTGGGAGGGTGGGGAGGCCCTGGCACAGGGGGCCCAGAGAAGCTGCGGCTGCCCCTGGATCCCTGGAAGTGTCCAAGGCCAGGTTGGACAGGGCTTGGAGCAGCCTGGGATAGTGGGGGGTGAGGGGGTGGGACTGGATGAGCTTTAAGGTCCTTTCCAAGCCAAACCATCCTGGGATTCTGTGATTCTAAGGAGGGACAAGCCCCAGAGATGTTTCTGTGCTTTACAGAACCGGAAGTTTTACTGATTTCAGCCGAAGCTTGAGGCTCATGGCTGCAGTCTCAGACCCAAATTATCCATTAAATCCCTCCCTAACTGGGATGCAGCACTCACTGCCGAGCTGGGAAAGGCTCCCGGAGCGCGGTGAGGACTCCCAGCTCTGCCTCCCCACCCAGCCCTGCCCGCTCCGTGCTCCCTGCACTGATCCACGGGGAGAGTCTCCCACAGAGCGAAACCTGAACGCTCCTCAAGCACCTCCTGGGCTCCGAGCTGGGGCTCCAGAGGAGCAGGGAGCGAGTCCTTACCCGGGTGGGGATTCCGGCACGGGCGGCGTTCCCGAGCGCCGGCGCGCCGGCCCTGCTGGAGATGACCAGGACCAGCCGGACGCAACTGCCCGGCTCCCTGGCGTGGCCGATGAGCGCCGACAGGGCCGTGCCTGCAGCAGGGAGAGAGCAGGGGGGCACAGGTGAGCAGCCCGGCCCTGGGAGGGGCCCTCAGCCGCTGCTCTCACGCAGAGGTGCCCGTGCACAGCTGGTCCAGCAGCACCGAGGGACGGGGCACTCACAGAGCCCACGTCTAAGCAGCACAGCACAACTGCCTGGCTTGCGGCCACAGTGCAGCCCTGGTTTGGGAAGGGTCTGTAGGTTCTGCTGGAAGGAAGGCAAGGTGGACACACCTGAGTGCAGCCTCGCCAGGCTGAGGGCATTCTCTGTGCCAGGACAAATGGCAGCTCACCTGTTCCAGAGACCAGAACAGCCACTTTCACCTTTCTCTTCCTGGCTTGGTGCTGGCTCTCCCCAGTGGCGTCGTTCAGCCGCTGCTGGGGGCTGCTCAGCTGCAGGGCCTCTGCAAGGTTCTCCACTGTGATGTGAGAACCTGCCCCAAACACAAGGGGAAAGTGTTAGATTCTACCTTTCCATCTAGCCTGACTTTGTGTACTTTATTAATAGTGAGTTTCAACGACAAGAAAATGCATAAGCAATGAATTTATGTGGGCGCTCCACAGGGATTCAGTGCTGGAACACCCCAGCTCCCAGGAGCTGTGCTCATCTCTCAGGTTACCCACTCAAGAGTTGTTCACAAAGGCCCAGGCATGGCCTTCTCAGGGATTAGTCCCATCCTTTATACCTCTCCTGTTGCAAAATGACACTAAAAATGTGCTGATGGAGCTGAGGTGACATTTGGGCTGCCCAAACTCTTTGGTTTCCTGAGGGATTGTGGCTCACGTGCTGCTGGATGTCCATCAATGCCACACGAGGATTCAGACTGACCATCACTCATGACTGTACAAAGCTGTGGCCTACCCTCAGCCTTTTCATGGATCTGCGTGAGCTGGGAAGGGGCTGGAAGGGGGGTGAGTTGGTTGCCATGAGTGTGGGAAAAAATCCACTAATGTTTGGGACAGTCAGCAGAGGGAGTTCCTGGAGCCTCAGGGAGGGGGATGAGGTTATCCAGGTACTGCCACTAAAACAAGAATTCACTTCTCATTTGTTCAATACTGCAGTGTAGATGTGGAGGTGTCCAGCCTGGTGAAGCAACAGGGAAATGATGGGAACCACACAAATTCTGCAACAGGGAGTCTGCCCAGCGCCTGCAGAGCTGAGGACACCTGGGGCCTCCCAGGGGATGCTGAGCACGTCACAGAATCACACCCCAAAAAACCTACCCTGTATCCCCTTTAAAATCACACAGCACATCCTTAAGTGCAGAGCCCTGTGAAGGGAGACCAAACCTGTGCATCAAACCACCCTTGGGGCTTCTTTTCCCATGAGGACTCTGCTGACCTGTGTGACAAGGGGCAACCACCTCCCCAATCAGCCAGGCCTCCTCCTGCCTCTGGATGTCCTGGAGAACGTGCTGGGCCAGGTCCTTCTGCACCACCAAGACAGCCCCGATCCCACAGGGAAAGGTCTGAGCCATCTCCTCTGCAGAGAGGTTCCCCTCCTTGTAGAGCCAGCAAAAGATTTCAGGGATCTTCCAGCTGAGAGCATCTGGAAATGATTGAAGTTTGTGTGTGGTCAGCACAAATGTTTGTTATTAATTATCTGTGATGACAGTGGTGTGTTACAAGAGCTGGCAGAGACCAATTCTGGCTATCACAGAATCCCAGAGGCTGGAAAAGCCCTCCCAGCCCACGGAGTCCCCGCCGTGCCCCATCCCCACCTTGTCCCCAGCCCAGAGCTCTGAGTGCCACGTCCAGGCCTTCCTGGGGCACCTCCAGGGATGGCGACTCCAAACCTCCCTGGGCAGCCCCTGCCAAGGCCTGACCACCCTTTCCAGGCAGAAATTCCTCCTGCTGTCCAACCTGAATGGTTTGGGTTGGAAGGAACCCTAAAGCCCATCTCAATCCACCCCCTTGCCCTGGGCAGGGACACCTTCCCTAGTCCAGGTTGCTCCAAGCCCCATCCAACCTGGCCTTGAAAATTTATTTCCTTTCCAATTCCATGCCAGAGAAATCCAGCCCGACACACAGACACCTTCCTCCCCCTCTCAATCCCCACTGTATTTTTAGACTCACATGAACATGGTTTTCTTTACTATTTTGAACTTTAGAATTCTTTGCCCAATTTTGGCTTCAACAGAAAAAGTTCTGCCTTACTGGTGTCAGATGTGAATCTGTTGGGGGGATGCTACCAAAACAAAGCTTTAAATGTGTGTGGGGGGCAAATCATGCAAATTAATTCTCTCAACAAGCCTCACTGTTTGGAAAAAAAGTTTAGTATGGAGAGCTATCCTGAGGAACACACAACGTTCTCAAAAAATTTTTGTTCTAGACATCTGCTGCCCTTAAACTTCTCTGAAATTTCCCTTCTCCCACAAAAGAGTGGTGCTCATGGAATAGGAATGGTTTTGGTAGCCCTTTGGAGAAGCCTCCACTTGGGGTCATTCAGCCTCCAACCCTGCAGACACCTCTCTGAGGGCTCTACAGCTGAGCCTGGGGCGTCCAGCCCGTGCTGTGTTTGAGTTTTGTGACACAGGAACACCTCTGGACTGTACCCAGGACGGCGCTGAGGTGCTCAGGCAGGACTCTGGAGATGCCCCCCAGCAGCCCCTCAGCAGTGGGAGCAAAACCCTTCACGTGCCCCGAGCGCAGGACGGGCAGCAGAGCTGGGCTGAACATCTTCCCTGGGGTCAGCAAAACATCTCCTGCAAACAACAGGTCAGGTCAGTCCTTCTCTTCAGAACATCACCAGAGGTTTAGAACCATAAAATCCCAGGATGGTTTGGGTTGGGAGGGACCCTAAAGCCCACCCAGTCCCATCCCCAGGACAGGGACACCTTCCACTCTCCCACAGTGCTCCAAGCCCCGTCCAACCTGGCCTAGGACACTGCCAGGGATCCAGGGGCAGCCACAGCTTCTCTGGGAAATCCATTCCAGGGCCTCCCCACCCTCCCAGGGAAGGATTCCTTCCCAACATCCCATCTAACCCTGCCCTCTGGCAGTGGGAAGCCATTCCCCTTGTCCTGTCACTCTCTGCCCATATAAAAAGTTCCTCTCCTTCCATAAGCCCCTCGAGGCACTGCAAGGGGCCCAGAGGTCCCCCGGAGCCTTCCCTTCTCCAGGCTGAACGTAATGAATTTGCTTCAAAGGTCATGGGGTGTTTTCAGGAGTGGTTCCCTGAGCAGGTTCTCTCCCACTCCCTGTAGCAGACCACGTTGGGAAGCAGGAGGAAGTTGCCCACTCTTCCAGAGCGGTGGACACCACCCCCCCCACCCCAAACACTGATAACCCACCCCCATGGCAAGGGCCCACGTGGCCATGCAGACCCCTTGGGAAGAAGGACACCACACCCAGAGTCCTGTCCCCACAGCTGCCCGGGGCTGGCGAGGAGAGGTGGAGGGAGGAGGTGAGGAGAACGTTCCGCACGACGCCGAGGCCGCGGCCGTGGATGCCCGGGGAGCCCAGCCCGATGAGCAGGTCCTGCTCCTCTGCCCTCTGCAGCCCCAGGGGCAGCTGCCCTCGCTCCACCGCGCCCACCACGAACCCAGCAAGGTCACAGGGCCCAGAGGGACACGGAGCTGCCACTTCTGTCACCTCCCTGCCTGCGGGAGAGAGGGAGCAGCACGGCTGTGATGAGCTGTTGGTGTTCATTTCACATTCACAGAGTCACAGAAGGTTTGGGTTGGGAGGGACCTTAAAGCTCATCCCATCCCACCCCTGCCATGGCAGGGACACCTCCCACTATCCCAGGGTGCTCCAAGCCCTGTCCAGCCTGGCCTTGGACACTTCCAGGGATCCAGGGGCAGCCACAGCTTCCCTGGGCACCCTGTGCCAGGGCCTCCCCACCCTCCCAGGGAACAATTCCTTCCCAATAGCCCATCTATCCCTGCCCTCTGGCAGCTCAAAGCCATGATTGTAAGACATTTTAAATTTATGGCATCTCCTAGAGCAAGCAGCACATCCAGGAGAGCTGCAGGGACAAGCAGCCCAAGAACACTCAGATCTCTTTGAAAAATCCTTCTTGGTTTCTTACTTCACCTCAAGACTCCTAAAAAGCAAAGNAAAGCCATGATTGTAAGACATTTTAAATTTATGGCATCTCCTAGAGCAAGCAGCACATCCAGGAGAGCTGCAGGGACAAGCAGCCCAAGAACACTCAGATCTCTTTGAAAAATCCTTCTTGGTTTCTTACTTCACCTCAAGACTCCTAAAAAGCAAAGCTTCATGAAAGAAGAAATGTTTTTGCTATTATCATTTCCTGTACTCATCTGGCACCTCCCTGCTGGGACTGAGTGTGGGAGAGGGAAGGAGAACATCAACACTTGAGGAACGAGAGGCCTCCAGTTCTGTTCTCCTTAGTTCAGGGATAAAGAAGCAAGAACAGGACCCAAATGCACAAATAGTGAAACCCATCCCTCTGTCCTGTAGACGAGGAAGAGTCTAAAACCCAGTGCTCGACTGCTTTTTCCACCAGCAGAAACCAGCAATTTCAGTGCCACATTCTGCCTCCCAAGTCCCTTCCTCTCCTGGTAAGTTCAACCCCAGGACCTTCAGCTCTCAGGGGAGAGGGGAGTTCATACCCAGGAAAGCACATCCTGCACTCCTGCAAGCCTCAGCTATTCCTTCCTGGATCGCTTCGGTCACTTCCACGTCGAGTTTGCCACAGGCAAAGTGACTGAGGAAGAAGAGGGGCTCAGCCCCCTGAGCCAGGAGGGCGTTGACACACAGAGCCACCAGGTCCTGCCCGATGGTGTCGTGCCTTTTACAGGCTTGGGCAATCTGCAAAACATGGGGAGAGCGAGAAACAGGCAAAGCTCATTAATTAGTTAATCAGTGAAATCAGCAGGAACCTTGTTTTCCCTGAAAAGAATCACTACAGAACTTACTTGGTGCATCTTCTAGTTTAAATAAAGAGAAAACAGCTCATTTTCTTTCAGGAAAAAAAAAATCTATTTTGCTCTTTTTTTTTTTTTTTGAACATTAATTCAAATTCTAGCTCCAGCTACCCAGAAATTGCCATTTTGGGTTTTGGGGCAGTTTTTTGTTTGCTTTTTGGAATATTATCATAGAATCCCAGAATGGTTTGGGTCGGAAGGACCTTAAAGCTCATCCTATTCCACCCCTGCCATAGCAGGGACACCTCCCCCTGTCCCAGGGTGCTCCAAGCCCTGTCCAGCCTAGCCTTGGACACTTCCAGGGATCCAGGGGCAGCCACAGCTTCTCTGGGCACCCTGTGCCAGGGCCTCCCCACCCTCCCAGGGAGCAATTCCTTCCCAATATCCCATCTATCCCTGCCCTCTGGCAGTGGGAAGCCATTCCCTGTGTCCTGTCCCTCCACTCCTTGTCCCAAGTCCCTCTCCAGCTCTCCTGGAGCCCCTTTAGGCCCTGGAAGGTCTTTGATAAAGCACAAGCAGTCCCCTCAGGGAAGTTGCTGTTTGGTTTTAAAAGAAGTTCTCAAGGAGTTTGCATTTCACAATGAAAGCTGGGTCACACATCCTGGCTCCAATAAAGTGCTGACATTCCCAGCTGTCAGGGATACCCTGGAGCATCCCACTCCTGAACAGCACCAGCTCACAGGGGCTGCCATGGGACAAAGGTTCCAGTGGAGCACAGATTTATAAAATCAGAGCATTATTTAGGGTGGAAAAGACCTTTAAGATGGTCAATGGATAAATATTCAAGGCAGGTACCTTTTACCTTTTACTGGACACAGTTCCACCTGTGCAGAAAAGCCCAGAGAGAAAGATGGGCAAGGGGAATATGTGGATAAATATCACTGGCTTCCAAAAGGTGAGGGAGCAGCACCCAAGCAAAGGCTGGGGTTGGATCCCTGATTGATTTCCCTGGCTGCTGGATTTAGGAGTGCGTGGCAACAGGCACCCCAAGGCCTTTGCTGCATGACAACACCTCCTCCCTCTGGTCCAGGAGCAATCCCTGCAGGCATCGGCCTACGTTTCCTTGGCCAAGGAAGAATCTTGGGAACAGTCTGTGGAAACACAGTTGGGAATGTCTCCCTGGCAGGCAGCTGGAACAAAGACTCACAAGAGCCAGCACCAATCACTTTTTCATGCTGAGAGGTGTCCAAGGGTGCAGGATTGTAAGAGACCTTCGGGACGATTCCTCTCAGTCTCCTGTTGTTTGTCATCCTGGCATTAAAGGTGGAAACAAATTGAGACAAGGGACATTGCTGTGCTTGACAGTGAAAGGAGCTTCAGATGCCCCCTCTCCTGATGGCTGAGAACCTCCTGATTTAATATAAAAATGTATCTCTGGCTCAGTTTATCCTGATTCAATACGTAAACATACCCCTAACTCAACTTAGCCTGTGTGTTCCTGGGTAATTAAAATTCTTTCTGTCTTGGCTTCTGTTCCCCTTTAATGTTTATTTCCTCCATCCTTCCTTTCCCCAGTGCCCTGACAGAGGTAGCTGTGCTCCCTCTCCACACACAGTTTATTGAGCTGACTCTGACAGCTCTCACTCCAACACCTCCCTGTGCTCCTCCAAAGGATCCTTCTCAAAAGCCAATGGACCCTCTATTTTATAGCAAGAGTTCTGGTTGTTAGTGCCTCCAGTGTTCAGTTAAATTCTTGGTTTATTATCATTTAATCACAAAATATCCACATTCTCCAGAAAATATGCCCAGGCCTTGCTTAAATCACCACCTGCAAAGTTCAGGTGCCCACTGCAGTGGACTCAGAAGTGTTTGCAGAGCTCAGGAAGGTGCTGGTGGTGGGGTTGGCTGTGGCACTCAGACAGCCCTGGGAGGTAACACCAGCTGTGCTGCAGTGGAGCCACGAGTTACCTGCAGTTTGGGTCCAAGGCCTTTAGTTTGAGACACCAGGATGGGATCATCATAACCAGAGGCCTTCAAGTCAAAGAAAGCAGCAAAGCCTCCTCCTTCTGAGCGAGCCCCTGCCAAGCACCAACATGGCAAGGATCGGTTTTAAGGGAAACAAAAAGACCCAGAACTCCCACCAAGAGAAGAACTGTGAATTGTCACAGAATCCCAGGATCCCTCAGGCTGGAAAAGCCCTCCCAACCCGTGGAGTCCCAGCCGTGCCCCTTCCCCACCTTGTCCCCAGCCCAGAGCTCTGAGTGCCACGTCCAGGCCTTCCTTGGGCACCTCCAGGGATGGCGACTCCAAACCTCCCTGGGCAGTTCCTGACCACCCTTTCCAGGCAGGAATTCCTCCTGCTGTCCAACCTGCCCCTCCCCTGGCACAGCCTGAGGCCGTTCCCTCTCCTCCTGTCCCCGTTCCCTGGGAGCAGAGCCCGACCCCCCCTGGCTGCCCTCTCCTGTCAGGGACTTGTGCAGAGCCAGGAGGGCCCCCCTGAGCCTCCTTTGCTCCAGGGTTTTTTTACTATTATTTTATTTATTTATTTCTGTTATTTCTATTCTTCTCCATTCTGCACCTTGAAGAAGCACAATCACCTCCATGGCAAGCCAGGTACTTTTTAATTAATCATAAGAGGAGTGACAAGAAAGAAATGAGAGTTTTCTTCCTTTGTGGTGATCCCAGCCCGGCTACTCAAGCTCAGTTTCAATGCCACAAATGCATTGCCCACCTCCCAGGGAGAAAAGAACCAGGAAAATTCCCAGATTCTTCCCAGTCCTACCTGCTCTGGTTCCTCTGACAGCTGACGCTCGTGGCAGACAACTCAGAACGTCCCCGGTCACGGCTCCCACGTGTCTGTCCTTGTGCCTCAGGGCCCTGTGGAGAGGGACGGAGGTGCTGGCAGCAGCAGTGACCATTTCTGCAGGGCCGTCACAGACGGCCCAGATGGGAGAGGCAGGCAGAACATCTGGACTGGCACCCTCACATACAGGGGCTGCTGGAGCAGCCGCAGGCCCCGGTGCCCGATGTCCCTCCTGTAGGTGGCCCCCTGGAAGTGGATGGTGGCCACGCCCCTGTTGGCTTCTCCCAGGGCTTCCATCAGGTCCTGCTTGACAGCAGTGATGGACAGGACTCTGCCACCACTCGTCACCACCCTGCCATCCTTCAGTGCTGTGCCCCCGTGGAACACCTGCAGCCCCAACTCCTGGGCTTGCAGAAGCCCTGCAAAAGCAGAAGGAATTCTCTGAGGATTTTGAATCACATTCTCTGTTGACAGAATCCCAGAATCACCAAGGTGGGAAGAGCCCTTCAGGATCACCCAGCACCACCATCATCACCCCCAACCACGTCCCCAAGGGCCACATCCTGACACCACTGGAACACTTCCAGAGGCAGGGATTCCACCAGCTCCCTGGGCAACTGATTCCAAGGCCTGACCCCTCTGGCAGGGAAAAATTCTTTCTAATCTGAATCTCTCTGGTGTGATTTGAGGCCGTTCCCTCTCCTCCTTTCCCTCGGGACACGGCAGCAGAGCCCGACCCCCCCTCACTGCCCCTCCTGTCAGGAGTTGTGGGGAGCAATGAGGGCCCCCCTGAGCCTCCTCTGCTCCAGACCAAACTCCCCCAGCTCCTTCAGCTGCCTCTCCCAGGATTTGTTTTCCAGCCCCTTCCCCAGCTCCATTCCCTTCTCTGGACAAAGCACTGAAGGTTGAAGTCCTGTCAAGGGAGAACAACAAAAGTCCCCACCTTTCCTTTCTTCTGAGAAACAGCATCACCAGTGAAGGGCATCCCACTGAACTCAGCCCAGGAATCCCTTCTGATCCTCTTGGAATTATGAATAATTTGTGCAGGGCTTTCCTGTAGGAAATCACAATCCATGGCCATTTACTGCCTGGATTCTCCCCTCTCCCTGTCATTAAACCATCAGTGCTGGTGTGACCTCAGCACTCCCCCATTCTTCCATCGTGCCCACTCCACACAATTCCCTGCAATGCCTGGAACTGGTGCTCCACAAACACTCTCGGGTGGCTGCTCTGACACAGGAAAGCAAAATGGTTCAGGGTGGTTTTTTTAGATTCCTATTTTGAGGAGAGGATAAGGGAAGAGGGGGAACTGCTGCCATCACCTGGAAAAAGCAAAAGCAAGCACAGTTTTCTCCTCACTGCTGGCTGGAGAGATTCTCCAAGGAAAAAGGACACCAATGCCTGCTGGAGGTGCAGTGGGTTACCCTGACACTGCTCCAAGCTGAGCCTCCTGGCCCTGCTGCTGTGGAAATCCAACCCCTTCCCACTGTGTTTTAAGGAATACTACAGAATAAAATGTTTGTCAAGGCATTCGAATCAGAGCATCACAGAATTTCCTGAGCTGGGAGACACCCACAAGAATCACTGGATCCAACCCCTGGCCCTGCACAGACACCCCAGAAACCCCCCCTGTGCCTGGTAGAGTTGTCTAAAAATCTGGGTATCAATGTGAAAAAGAGAAAGAAACCTAATTAACCCCACAAAACTCTGAAGTGGAGCATAATAATAAAATAATGGATTGAATTCCATTGATTTGACTTTTGTGATCTTTTTTGTGATCAACAAGCAGGGGGGCATCACATGCTAAAGGTGTGAAAATCAGCTTGGAAAAAGTGAAGTTCCTGAGTGTGAGCAGTGGAAGGGAGTTCAGGAACAGAAGGATTCATTCCCTTCTCTGGTTTGGATATTCACAGGAATGCAGAATTTCCCAGGATATCCTGACAAAACAGAATAAATGGTGAGGGAAGTGGGAGAGGAGGGTGGCTGGGGAGAACATGGCAGCAGAAACCCTGCCAGGACAAGGCACCAGAGCACCTGGTCCCCAGGTGATGGAGAGTCCCCAGAGCTGCCAAAAATCAGCTGCCCTCGACAGGAGATCAGGTGGCACAAGGAGAGGGTGGGACGGGCAGGGCAGGAGCTGAGGGGGAAGGAAATGCTTCTGCAACAGCTCCCTCTGCTTTTAAACACTGTAAAAATCTTCATGAGGTGCTGAACCACAAGAATGGCAACAGAGGCAATGAATCTTGAGTACCCATATCAATACTGAATATCTGTGTTGAGTATCTATATGAATATTGAATATCTATACCTAATATCTATATTAATATTGAATATCTATATGAGTATTGAAGTTTTCTATGAGTATCGGATATCTGTATCAAATATCTAAATGAATATTGAATATTGAATATCAATATGAATATTTAATATCTAAATCTAGTATCTATATGAATATTGAATATCTCTATGAGTATTGGATATCTGTAGCAAATATCTAAATGAATATTGAATATCGATATGAATATTAAATATCTATAATATCTAAATGATTATTTAATATACAAATGCATATTGAATATCTATATCTAATATCTATATGAATATTGAACATCTCTAGGAGTATTGGATATCTGTATCAAATACCTAAATTAATACTGACTATTGAATATCTGCATGAACATTGAATATCTCTATCTAAGCTCTAAATGAATACAGAATATCTAAATGAATGTTGGCTATCTGTACCAAATACCTAAAGGAATATGGAATGTGTCTGTGGCCACCCTCCCCAGAGCCCAGGGAGCCCTGTGGGGAAGGTGTCCCACACCGCTGACCCCAGGGCTCTCAGAGGAGGCTGCCCTGCTCCAGTTTCAAAGGTCACAGGCCCTCAGGTCTGTCCCTCCTCACTGGTGGGGCATTAGCTGAGCTCATTTGACCTCCTGGCGAGGGATCAAAGCCAGGGAAAGGCAGCCATGTGCTGACAGCCCCGTGCCTCACATTCCTGGCAGTTTGTGCCGTGCTCCACACGGACGGAGCAGTTGTCCCAGGATGACAGAATTCCCCATCACCTTCTCATCTCAGCAGGCAGCTGAGAGCACATTTAACACTCCAGTTAAGAGATCCTGGGGAGGAGCCATCCCTTCCCCAAGGACAAGGAGTGAGGGGGGTCCAGGGAAGCTGTACAGACCCCTGGGGAAGGGGTAAATCCAAACCCACAGGAGGACTAGACTGTAATTAAATAATTAACAACCTCCCAGAGTTACCTGTTACCTCCATGCCTTTGTCGAAGTCTCCTGGGTATCCTGGACTGGCCATGACCACACACACAGCACTTCTGTCCTCTGACCAGGCTGGCATGAAGCTGCAGAGTTTCCCATCAATTGTTGCTTGAATCACCTCATAAAAATCATTTTTAAGCAGAGGGAGAATTACCTGTGGAAAGTTGTCATAGTGGTGGAAGTACAGTTTTAGTTTGCTGGCTTGCTGGCATTCACCTTTGGGAAAATTCAATTAAAGGAATCAATTCTCTGTGTGTCAAAACAGTAGATTTGGAGACTACAGATGAGCATTTAATTTGCAGCAGCTTTTGGCTAAAGCCATAAATTTAGAAACATGAGATATGGGCTTATTGTGGTGGGTTTGTGTTTCTTAGTGAATTTTTTCTTACCAGGGAGACAACTGGCAGGAGCGAGTTGTAGTCATATGCAAATGCCAGACAATCAGAACGCAAAAGAACCGTTGATCACCCTGGCCAGTCTTTGATATGGTTTTGAAAAAACACAAAAGGAGGTAGGAAAGGTGTGTGTGTGGGGGGGGGGTGGGAGGAGCAGTCCCCAGCAGCCAGAAAAGAAGTTTTTTTTAGGTTCACTGACTGCCTCTTTGCCTGGCTTGGGCAGACGTGGTGTGGGGTTCTGGCTCTGGTAGTTTTTTGACTTCCCAGTTTCCCGGG